>VXBT01000314.1:244714-540613 GCA_013400235.1 Oriolus oriolus
AGAAACCTGGAGTGGAAAAAAAAAAAAAAAAGAAGGAAAAAAAAAGAAAAAAAAGCAGGAAAGTCTTTAAAGCTAGACTAAAGAAAAAGAGTTTTGAAATCTAGTGGATAAGGGCAGACTGTCAGCTGATGTGGCACGTGCACAGGGCAGTCTTGGAGTTAAACCAGAATAACGTCAGCAGTTACGATAAGACGACTGAAATACAGCATGGGAAGGACTTGACTTCCTCAGCTTAGTGATGAGAATAATTTCACCAGAAGGGAAAAGACTAACACACACACACACACACACACACAGGCACACACACACATGTACACAAATGGCTGTAAAGCTGTTCTTATGTTTTATTCATACTTCTTTTATTTTAGGAAATGTAACTATCTGTGTTCTCAGGGTGACGTGGAAAAAGTGCTCAGTCTGCAAGTACCGTGGTACTGTGGAAAAGTTCATATCTTTCTCCTGGTCCTTTTCCAGCTTTCTGTGGCCTTTCACTTTTGCACTCTCCTAGCATCCCAATAAAATAATATTTTCAGGTTTTCATTCCTCCAAAGTTTTTTTACCCCCATAATCAAGGTTTTCTGAAATATTTCAATCCTGGGTTAATCACTTATATTCTGTATTCATTAATAGCAAGAATAAATAGCAGGAAGCAAAATGATAGTGGCCAAACAGTACAAAAGGGGTTTGAATGTTATGGCAGCAGCTCAAGATCAAAGTTGTTGAGTCATGTTCCCTTTCCCACATACATTTAATGAGACACCTACTGACTGACTACCTTCCACTATTGTCAGAATACACAAAAACAATATTAGATGTTTCTAAATTGGTCAATGACTTTATTCATATATCTAGCACACACCAATGGTTCAGTTTCATCACTGTTATAATTTCAGTTCCTGTATTCAGGCAAATAGCCTACACTGCCAGACTTGGATGTGTCCCATCAGCATGTGCTGTTGTGCTGTGCCCTTTCCATGACTGCTGCAAGTTGAACTAGTGATTATGAGAATAGCTGCTCATTAGTGTTTGTTGGCACATAGTCATCCTGTTCTGATTAGCCTGTGATGCCCTGACCACTGCCGTCACCCCCAGAAATAATCCATTACCTACTGACATGCAGCCAGAGAAATGTATCATGGCTCTTTTTTTGATAATGACAGTGCCCTGTATCTGACTATTAGCTCAATCATAATGAGATCATGGCTGATTTAGACAAGGTCTTTTTTTTTTTTTAAATTTTTAAACCTGCAGCTCTTGTAAGACTACACATCAGCTGCTTGCCTTTGGCCTCTTATCAGCATTTTTGACTACAGCCAATTGCTGAGCTATGAGATGATAACATATGTCACTCTCTATGTCCTTTGCATATAAGCTTTAGCAGTTCCCTTCAAGACTAAGAGCTATGCTTTTATGGGAACTTATCTTAAAATTTATCATTGCTTTTGCCAGATAAGCAAAGTATGATCTTCCTGTTTTGAACAGTCATTTAGCTTGCAAGCTGATATTTCTCATTGAAATTAGAAGTATTAACAGAAATATAGAAATAAAAATTAGAAAAAGAGATTTTCACTGAAATTTTCGAAGGGAAGGCTGCATGTTTCATGAAAGCTATTGCCTGTCATTCAGCTTTCAGGTCCACTTCAGAGACACTCTCTTGTATTAAAGCTCATTGGAAACTTTGTATTGCTGGACAAACTTGCAGCTCTTACAGATTCTAAATTTTCTTTCTATCAACATCCTTGATTTTTTCCGTCCCTCTTAAATAACTATGTGAAGAAAAATCCTGTGCGTAATTTCAATGCTTTCATTATCTGGCTCTCCTCCTACAGACATCGGATATTAAATCTCTTTCTTAGCATTGCCCCAATATTTGACATTTACCATTGCAGAATTTATCTTTCAGAAGCTACATCTTTGTTGACTTTCCTTTTAGAACAAATATTTATTGTACAGCCCTCACTGTACTTATATTTAATCCTAACAACCTTTCCAACTACAGCAGCCAGATATTATTTTTCAAAAACCTTTTAACTTTACACTAATAAATAAGGATCTAGTGAGTTCAGTCTATCTCTGCCATTGGTGCAAGCCCTGAGAGTCCACATAGGTTTGATTAAAGTCCCTTTATAAGCCATAAATGAGTAGCAGCTGTGCCTGACATCTCTCGGAAACTTGGCAAATTAGACCACCTCATATTTGACAAAGCTGCAGGTGGGAGATGACAGGTTTCGTTTGTGGTCTTCACATCAGTTCCCTCAAATTAATGTTCTGCATCAAAGTCAATCCTATTTTTAACTTTTGATGAAGAGAGAAAAGGAAAGGAAAAAGATGAATGCCTCTCAGATAACAGAGTTACCTGGATAACCAATACACTCACGACATCAAATATGATGCAGAACCACTATAAACAATGCTTGTGTATATGCTGGAGCTTCTGGTTCCTGGAACATGTTGAAAGATGGGCTGTATCAAAAGCTTTATGAAATAGCAATATATCACACACACAGTAAGAGACAATAAATCATGTTTTGGGGTGTGATGAATTAATCAAAATAAGCCAACGTTAAGTTATGGGGGAGAGGAGCCATCCATACGTTCTGTCCCACAACCGGGCCAGACAGGTGCAATAACTGCTGGGTTTGATTCGAAATTTTGAACTTAAATTTCAAATTTTGAATTTTAAAAAAAGGCTTATTTTTGTTCCAGGCCTAGTCCTGCTTTATTTTCCAAAACAATACTTGCAAGCTCTGGACATTTGGAATTTTGCTTTGTTCTATTTTAAATTTTACCTTAAGTGCTGTAATTTAAATAACTTCATTTCAGCCGCTTGTATGGATTGTTCATATTTGCTCAGGATCTATCCTAAATTTGGCCTGCAAAAATAATCTTCACTTAGATTCCTTGCTGCTTAGAAACTGAGATTCAGAATATAGGAGATTAAATTTATGTATTAAAACTTGAGAAGTTGTATTAAAAATTTTGAAACACAAAAAACTTTGTTGAAAAATCAGTACAGCTTTCAAATTGTTTTAGCTCTGAAAATAACAACAGTCTGTTCAATGATTGTTCAGCAACATATATGAATTAAGAGGAGGTTAAGAATAATCACTTCTGTACTTGGTAACAACTGTAACCTCACTGGCAGCTGTATATAAAACCTGAGAGATGAGTGTGAAAAATAATTTTCCTTTTGACACCAGAAACTATTTAAACAAAGTAATCTATGGGATTACAAATATTTTTTTAAAATTTATTCCATCCACTTTTTGGTAAAAGACCAGCAACTGAATTTTCTTCAGACACAACTAAATTCACAAACAGAATCGCAATTTATTCCAATTTTATTAACCAACAGAATGCCTAACAATTTAGAGAACATTGTCATATGTCAATGTTAGTGGGCATTTTTAACCCTGCAAATTAAAGTAGGTAATAAAACCTAGTCAGATTTCAGTGCTTGTTCAAATGTCAGCTCAGTCACTTGAGTCCGTTGACTGGAGTGGTTTGGTGCATCACGGAATGAAGGAAACCGGCACTGGCTTAAAAACATAATCTTTCAATTAAAATCATATGGTTATCTTCACCCCTATTTTATGCTCTGTGCAGGCTAGAGTTGCATACCCTGAATTGCATAAGCCATTTGTTCCCTTGGAACATTCCCCAGAGTATCATATTGTGGTTCTTTAACATTTGTTATTAATTTCTTTTTAAACAATCTGCCTTAAAGTTGCGTTTGTCTGTTTTGTTGTGTACGCTCCAACAGTCTCTTGTGAAGCATATTTCACAGAAAAGGGCTGAAAAAAAATGGTAGAACAATGATTCTTGGTAAACACATTAAAAGAAATGTATTGTTTTGCATTGATTTTGACTTGTATAATGTTTTTCTCCAGCTCTCCCTCTGGACCCTCCAACACACAGTAGCCCTGCTCCTTTTCCCTGACAGCAGAACAACTTTGCAAATTTATTTTCTTTGAGATGAATTAAAACAAAAGTTTCAAGAAACCTCCTAGCCAGGGACATTTTTCTGAAAGCATCAGTGTCTGAAGATAAGTGGCTTTAAATGCAACCTTTTCTTAGTGTTACACGAGGCTCAATATTTAATTAAATCACAGCTATGTGGACCTTTTTTACATTTTGAATTTTGCTGAGAGAAAAAAATGGGAAGAATAAATGAACTCTTATCCCTTGGAACAGCAAGATGAGCAAATGTCTCTTCCTTTACTAAGATGTTCTATGTGCTGCTTCAGGCTGTTGCATCAATTATTTACTGTTAAAGCAGGTCTGTACAGAAAGGCCAAGGGAAAGAGGCAGGCAGCTTGTCTAGATCATGTTTCTGCTGAAATGTAAACTTGTGGCAAGAGAATCCTGGGAGTCAGTGTATCCAAATGATCCTAACATATTGTCATTGCTTTTGAAAATATGATAACAAGTTGCATTGTAGCACAACCTATGTTGCAAAAAACCCCAAACCCCTACTTGTACCGTCTTTGCATTTGGCATTGGTAGCAGCACCTCCCAGAACTCTGACTTAATTTTTAACGTAGCAAATGGAGTCCTCTTCCAAAGTATCCATGTCCCACAAAGTGTGCAATGGGGTAAAAGGAAAGTGCTTGCTTTCTCTTTTTACCATGTCTTAGTTGAAACTGGGGGACCTGGGAGCACTTCTGTGCTGTCCTCAATTGTGTGTTCTACTCCCTGTGTCAAGGAAGTCTGGATATTTGAGATAACAGAGGTTGCGGACGCTGAAGCACATCTTGGTGGGCCATTTCCATGCACAAGAAGTGTGAGAGACTAGTCTCAGATAAAATGAGAGAATGTAGTGAAAGAAAGGAACTTTTGACTTCTAAGCCTAGTTTCTGATCATTTAACCACTAGTAACAACTAATTGGAGAACAAATTAAAGAAGGAGGTAAATATAATAACAACCTGTGAGATCCTTTGACAAAAGGAAGTAGGAATGGACTCAAAATCCCAGTCTATAACGTCTGACTCAATTGTTTCGTTTTCTCACATTTGAAAAACACAACAGTAGATTAGAACTGCAGCATCCTACTTCTCTCCATAGCAGAGCATTAGGAGGCTGTTGCCAGCTGCTGCAGTTATCGAATTTAGTGCAATCTGGCCCCACCAGCACACCTCATCCATCAGCTTCCAGTATTTTCCATGCTTTCAGTGAAGATGCAAATCCTGTTGTTAGTTCTGTCCCACACACTATAGCCCATGAGAAAAATGAACTGAGAAATCTATTGAAAAAGCCATTCAATAATGTTACAAGTACATGACTGCTACTAACCTGGGGACAATCCAAATCACTGCCACAAGGTATTCGAGGTGGAAGATTTCATATGGCTCCTTCTGTGCCATCTCGTCTCTTAAAAAAACCCCCCAAAAACCCAAGACCTATTAAGAATGTAGTGTAAAACTGTTTAAAGGACTGACTTCAGAAAAACAAACAAGACAAAATCCTCCTGCACAATTATGTCATTATGATTCTGTCTGAAACTGGCATTGTACATTTCCATAAGAGAATTAGGCATTCATTACCTTCATTACACGCCATTCTGCTAATGTGATTCATCATATATATTTAAAAATGAAGTAATTTAACTACTATTGGCCATAAACCATACTTCTAATAAAGATTAAGCCATTTAACTACTGTTGGCCATAAACTATACTTCTAATTACTCACTTCACTAATGTTCATTTGTCACCTAATTTTTTGATTTTTCTGCATTAGACTATAACAAGTATAAAAAAGGAGACCTTTGTCTGATGCCAAAAGATATTTAGCTGTGATCATTCTAATACATCAAATGTCCTAGTGAGTCAAAATGGAGTCTGCAATCCTATTGACAATCATTATTAATTTGAAAATGGTGATATTTTGGGTAAGCTGCTGAGAAATATCATTCTCCTCATGTGTAAATATGGGGAGTGATCAAATACATGCCTCTGTATTCTCACATAGCAAATGATGTAAAAGCAGGAAAAGATGTGACTGCAGCACACAGTTAACCCAGGGCGGGTTATAACATGGGAAGATAAAATGCTGCATGGAGCACTTATGCCCTGTTAGGAAAAACCAAACTGATAGAAGCACTGTCTTAAATCAAACCTTAACCATCCTGGCCAACTACAACTCTGCCTGCAATGTGCAGTAAATGGGTAGGACATAATAAATCTTTCTATTGTACCAGACATATCAAGATACAAATGTGCTTAGCTGAGTACAATTATCTTACAGCTGAGTTCATGACATTTCATATCTCATTCTGCAGCAAGATTTTAGGCAAGCATATGCTAAATGGCTTAATACAAATTCAGGTGGTGACAAATAGCCCCCTACTTCCAAAGACATTTCCTGCAAGCTGCTGGTCACATACAGTGTTCTCATCTTTGTTATTTCAGTCTGCAAAAGAATAGGACAATGAGTGAGGACAATCATCATCTATACATGGAGTCTGTATCATGGATTGCTCACTTTACTGTGCAATTTTATTTTTGAAACAAAGAGATGCAATTGATCAGATTCTCAGATAATAACTACACTGTTTGTTTGTAACACAGTATTCCAAATAAAATCTCCTAAATCTCACTACTTCCATGTGACTGCCCTTCTCCAGCCACTGTTTTCAAGCCAAATCTATTGCCAGTTGATGTAATGTGTGATTTTTATTGGAAATGCGACATGTTTTCTAGCTTTGTAAATTGATGCAAACCTTTGCAAATGCATATTATCCGATGCTGACATTGCAGATACAGTATTAGGGATTCTTCTGAAGAGAATGGCAGGGTTAAAAGTGACAGGCAGAATTTGTAGTCATAGAAGTTGATGCCTTGTCGTTGCCTTAATGCCCTCTTTTCAATCATTGCACACCTTTTCTCTTTAATTAGCAAGGCACAGTTGTGAAAAGTTCTCTGTAGACAAGAAGATGTTTTTAATGTTGCTTAGAATTGTAGAATGTCCTCACTTAGAACGCAGGATGCTCACCAGGATGCTCACATAGACATGCCAGTCAGCTGTTTCTCAGTAAGACAATTACCTTCACTGGCTGAGTTAGTCTGATTTCTTCTGGTTTTGCCTCTCAGCCATACAACAAGCAGAGCTCTGTTTCTCAGAGACTATCAGTATTTAAAGCAGTGGTCTGGCAAATGCACTGGGCAGAAATCACGGCCATGTATTAATTATGCAGATCTTTCTAGTGGAATACAACTGCTATAAATCCCCTTTCATTTCAGGTTTCTTATCAGCTGAGAATAACTGACATCATGACTGCCTGAAAACTGGCCCCAGCACTGCTGTTTCTCCAGTGGGTCAGAGGTGTTACAGACTCACATGAAAAAAGGACTGACATACTTACGTTCAGTGCAATATACCAGGCAAATTGGGAATGCAGAGATGTTGGAAAAGCTGAGTCATATCTGAGTTTCCAGCAAAGGAAAGCGGCAAAATTGCAATGTCTGTGTAGATAGACTTTAATAGAAAAGGGAAGGATATAGCCAAATGCATCCGTAGCAAATTCAAGAAGCATTTCACTGGTAAGAATTGAGCATGTGTAATGTTATTTTTATGATAAACATTCTGGCCAAACAAGCATTTGGCAGTGTTCCTCTGAGGCTGTTTTCTAATGTTGTTGTTGGCCTCAGTTTCATTAGTCTAAAACATGTCGGTAGTTTTGTAAAAAAAGCAGTATCTGTAAATTACTCTTGTATCATAGTTGTCAGGGTGATAAATGAACAGAGATTAATTAAATGTATATTCAAATGAACCCTACTGACTGTAGAGGTTTTTATAGGCTGGGACTTCACTGAGCCTTGGGAGTGGTGTCGTGGTGAGAGGAAACTTTTGTCTGGAAACTTCTAAAGTTCAAGTGTCTGGAAATACACATGGGAAGGCACTGGAGGACTGGATTTAAACGCAGCATCTTGGTGCCCCTTTGTGGGCTGTGGTGTTATTGCACTGGTGAGGGTTCGTACAAGGTACCTGCAAGATTTCATTACCTTTGATTATTGCTATCTGGCTGATGTTTATACACTTTGCAAACACATGTCATTTTGAAATTAAAATTTTACTGCTTCAGTACCTTTGCTGTTTCATTATGTGGCGTAAAGTATGCATCTGACATTCCAGTGCAACATAGCACCATATTAAATTATAAAGCAGATTAATGTTATGAGTCATTTATTAACCACATTTGTGGCAAAGCACAGCCACAAAAGTAGAGATATTACCATGAGTATGAGAAAACTCAAGTAGAGACTAGAGTAGCAGGAAAAGTTAACAACAGACATAAGAAGAGTAAACTTCTACACAGAAAACCACCCTGAAAGTTTGTAAAAAATCTCTTTTATCTCAAGTATATGCTTTAGGAGGTGAAGAAAAGGGGCTGTGGTTTGCAGAGGGAGAATCACAAGTTCCGTCTCTGCAGCTACAAAGTATTCCACATCTCAGTGGTGAAGTCTAGGGTGAATTTTGCAAGGAATATGTTCCTTTTTGGATGAAGTGGTCTGACAATATAGAGAATCTGTACCGCTATTATTATTTCAGAAAATATCTCCAAGTATTAAATGAAAACCAACAACAGTGGCTCTTAGCCTCTCCTTTTTTCCAGTATCTGTCATGGGCTGGAATGCCATGCATTCCTCTGGCCCACAGCTCTGATTATGCCAACATTGTGTACCATGGCTGTTCCCACAGCATGTTTCAGCATATTTCACTCTTGTCTGAGACAAAACAGACATCAAAACATTTGAATCTCCAGTGAGATGGGTCACCTAACCTTTTCCCATGGTTTGTCCTTTTCTCCATCCTATATGCCTACCAACTTTGTAGCTGTCACTTGTCATTACTTACCAATTATCATGGAGATCAGTTGGAAATTATCTAAGACACTAATAAAAAGCTGAATATCAAGCCAGTGAAAAAGAGTTAAATATCTCAGTCACAACTCTGGGAAATCTCTTTACTTCATGAGATTTTACTCTGGTGCTAGACAGCAGATGTTGCTTAGTCGGGCATCCTTAAAACTCCACTTATCTTCATAGTTGGATCAGTATGCACAGGAGGCAATCTTCTTCCTTATTTTATTAAAAGATTGGTCAATAAGCAATACATGGAAGCAGCTGCAGAAATGGACACCAGAATCTAAGACTAACTGGCCTAGCTGAGTGCTGACATAGTACATAGAATCACAGAACCATAGAACTGTTTAGGTGGGAAAAGTCCTTTAAATCATAAAGTCCAAACATTAGCCTTACATCTCGAGGTCCACCACTAAACCGTGTCCCTCAGTGCCACATCTATGTGTCTTTTAAACACCTCCAGGTATGGTGACTCCACCACTTCGCTGAGCAGCCTATTCTACTGCTTCACAACCTTTTTGGCCCCACCTTTCTTTTTCTCCTGCTTGGTGTTTATTAAAACCCTTTTTCTAAGTCAGTATTTTTAATCTACCGAGTCATATTACCCCTTTCTGCCTTTCTTTTCTCACTACAATCGTATTTTTTTTCTGCCAAATGAGACCCCTTTAATGGGAGAAGTGAAGATAATCACAATAAAAATTTTAGATTTAAAAGTCTAAAGAAAAAAAATCAACACTGTCTGTTCCACTAGATAGCAAGTTACCTGGCATACAGGGCTCCTAAAACTATTTTCCGGACCCTGCTGCCAATTAAACAAGGATGACTGCAAAAGAAGTCTGAAGATTTGAGCCATTGAAACTCTATCACAGCTTTATCATGGTGTTCTCATGATTTTGATAGAAACCTCATGAAAAAAAACACCTCTTCTCCCAAGTCCAGTTGTGAGTCCTCTTTGCCCTGCATATGAAATGCCTTTACCATAGCTCCCAACTCCCTGTCAATGTGCTCTAGTGTGTCTTTCAGCTGGTCAGTCCTTGGCCCTGCTCTGAGCCTGCCTCTGTTAGACTGACTCCACTGCCTGCTGTGTTTCTTCCACTTAACTTTCCCTAGCAACAGCAGCAATTCTTGCCACTCCCCACAGGTCTTTAATAGCAGTGTTAACTTTTGACTTGGTTCCCTTTTTAAATGTTGCCGCAACAATAGCTGTGAGAATAGCTTATTTTTAATGGAAATGGTATTTCTGTGGACAATGCTGTTTTTCCTATAGTTCATGGCTAAGAGTATAAATGAAATTTTCAAGTTTTCTATGTATTGTGTAAAATGATTCAGAGCATTGTTTATCCTTTATTCTCCTGAAACAAATATAACTGAAAGAACAAAGGTTCAAAGTCAATGAGTTCCTCTTGCACAAAACTCCAGCAGCACAGCTGTGTACTTATCTTTATAGAGAGCACTGTCAATGCAAGCAGATAAAGTGGTCCATCATAAACCAGATTCTCAAAATCACTGTGTCCTGGACACAGTGTCCACAAGATGTAACATCTTGAGAGCAGCATGTTTGCCTTCCGTACAGAATAAAACTGCTCAAAATTTTTACTGTAATATATCTGAAACTTTTTTTAAAAACAAAGAGAATGTGGAAATAAATTCACCTTGGACTTGAAGGAGTTAGAACACATGTAAAGAAATCAATTCTTAGACAGATTACTAAGTCTATGTTAATTTTTGATTCTCCAGTTATAAAATGGAGACTACATTTATCCTTCATAAAATGGGGATTACATTTTCTGACCTAGTAACAGTGCCAGTATTCTATATTGATAAAATGATGAAGAATAAAAATTCAAAGTAAAATTTAGTTATACAACCTTAATTCTGTCTTTATACATAGTATTTTAAGCTTGAGGATTGTGGCAGGGATGTTCAACACTCGAGTCAGGACAGCCCCTGGTATCAATACCAGGTGTGAGATAAATGGTATTGAGAGTAGCCCTGATGAGAAGGACTTGGGGGCTGGTGGACATGACCCAGCAATGTGCACTTACACTCCAGAAAACCAGTTGTATCCTGGGCTGCATAACCAGCAGCATGTGCAGGACGTCAAGGGAGGTGATTCTGCCCCTCTGCTCTGGTGAGACCCCACCTGGAATTCTCACCAGCCCATCCCATCCAGCTCTGGGACCCTCTGAACAAGAAAGTCACAGACCTGGTGCAGCAGGTTCAGAGGAAGGCCATAAAAATGAGCAGAGGGGTGGAACACCTCTCCTAAGAGGAAACTCTGAGAGAGTTGGAATTGCTCAGCCTGGAGAAGAGGATTTGGAGAATAGGGGGAGACCCTATTGTGTTTCAGTATTTAAAGGGCCAAACCAAGACAGATGAGGACAGACTTTTCAGCAGGGCCTGTTGTTTTAGGATGAGGGGTAATGGTTTTAAATGCAGGGAAAGTGGATTCAGACTAGATATAAGGAAGAAATTTTTTGCAGTGCAGGTGGTGAGACACTGGAACAGGTTGCCCAGAGAAGTGGTAGATGCCCAGACCCTGGAAACATTCAAGGTCAGGTTGGATGGGGCTCTGAACAACCTGGTCCAGTTGAAGATGTCCCTAAGCATTGTAGTGGGGTTGGACTGGATGGCCTTTGAAAGTCCCTTTCAACCCAAACCATTCTACAATTTCACGACTTTAGCAATTGTCCATAGCTTTAATTTAATCAAAAACTTTAAGGCATATATTGGGTAGAACTGGTAGATTCTTGGGTAGACCTTAAAACTCCAGAGACCATGCCTGTGTTTTATGTCTAACATAGGCCTCACAGAAATGTTACATACAGACTCTCAGGCAGAAAACCACGTTCAGCCTAATGTTATTACAAACATTTGAATGCCTTATTCAGCTGCCTCCACAGGAGATCTAGACCTCTTAATTTACTATCTCTCTCCCTCTTCACAAGAAGATCCAGTTTAATTGGCTTCTAGTAGTTCAGGAAACTGTGCAGAAAAGTCTGGCATCTCCACTCTCTTGGGAGAAAACATAAATAACACTTACCGAGAGCATGTTTAATAGTATGGTGTGTGCCAATGTCATGCTGTCTTTACATAATTGTCCAGAAGCCAAATCGGTCACACAGGAACTAAGAGCATTATACACACCCACAGGGACTGAGCCCAGACAGTAAAAGGAGGATCTAGTTGTCGATTATCCTGGTCAAAGCAGCCCCACACACATGATGAGGGAAATGCAAGTTTTCAAACAGTGTGTACCTTTCATTAGAGTTTTGCTGGGTTTATTGAAATCTCCTGTCAGGGCAGGGACCAGAAGCCCTTCCTTCCCAGTTATCAGGTCTTTCTCTTGCCCTGACTGCTGCACACCTGACTGCACAGGGGCTCATCTTCAGCAGCAGAGAGGGAGGTATTTTGTGTTCAGGGCACTCCATGGTGAAATTAGGGCACTCCTCTGGGATGGGGATAGAAAGGGTCACTTCCTCAGGTTAGTAACAGTCGAAGAAGACCTAGACAACCTGGCACATATGTGAGAGCTGAGCAAGGCTGTCACTTCATCAGATGAAGAAAATTGTAGCCTCCTTCACTGTTTCTGTGTCTTTGGACATTTCCAGGGAACTTAAGCAGAACAGAAACATCTGTCTACCTAACCAGGACCGTGTTATAGCTCCCATCTTCACAGAGCAGACAATTCAGAACAGTCGGGGGTGACTGAGGTGGCACAAACTGAGGTTGCTGAGATTGCAGAGAGCTTTAAGCTAAGTAGGGAAGTAGCTAAAGAGTAGAGACCTATATAGTTAGTCATAGAAAGATTGCTGTTTTATCACTCTTGGTCAAATCCTAATTTGGGAATATTCTTCTGCATTGTTTTGTGAAGCCATTGTGCATTTAAAATTTATTTCTTATGTCTTTTTCAAAGACAGCACTATCTGATCACTAAAATGACAACTAATTCAACTGTAGGTTTTCTTACTTTATGCAACAAAATGAAATTATAATAGTAACAATAATAATTAAAAATAGAGCTTTTGAGAGCAGATTCCTAGCCAAAATCTGCTCTTATACTGGCACGATTGAATTAGCTGAAGATGTGGTGGGGAATCAAGCCCCATTCATACGAAAATTGAACATGAATTCTAGTTTGAAAATATGCAAGAAGGTTGTTTTTGTGGTTTAGTCTTGGGTTTTGGTTTTTATTTTGAGGGTTTTTTTGCTAGCAAATTCCCAAAATGATTAAAACTTAATCATGAGCAGCTGAGTAAAAGACTGAAGGACAATTGCAGCAGAGCTGTTTATCTGCTTTGATAGGATTCATTTCCTCAGCCTTCATTTGACACAAAACCAGATGTACCTCTGTCACTGCTGTGACCTCTGTGGCAAGATGAACAGCTAGGCTGATACATTTATTGATCAAAGAAAGAAGCAGTCCATGGGAAATAAGCTATAGATGCCTTGCTGTGAAATTGAAGATTTAACATCTGTCCCATGCAGATGGTAATTAATCTTGACTATGTAATGCCCACAATTGGTTGGTTGACAACATTACTTTCTTAATCTGGGAGCATGGGTAAACAAATGTATTCGATTGCTCTGTGGGTAACATTTTATTAATGTGCTATAATTGCATATGCAGCCCATAAATCAGATCGATTTCTCATCTACATTGCTAATTGTGTTTATTATTGGAAATGCTTCTCATGTTGCTCGGTATTCACTAACTGGTTGATTTCCCACTGTTGCAAACCCACACCCTTATAGGAATTGAATTCTTTACTGCTGCAAATATTTTAGGAACTATTAAATATTCTTCCAATCTAATTGCCTGGTAGCTAGATACATATAAAGATAGCTTGAGTATTACTTTTGATTTTATTTTATAGCATCTACAATTATGGAATAAATTTTATTGTCTAGATAAGATATGGATGATGAAATGCTAATTGTTTGATTTTATCTCCCATTCTGCCCTGTTACTTCTTTACTCTTTGCACCTCTACACTTCGACTTTTCATTCCAAAAATGAATGATTCCCCTCCCCCGTAGCTTCTTCTAAGGATTTATTTAGTATTTTTCTGCAGATAAATCTATCTCTTTGGCAGGATCTTACCAATTCCAAATCTTAATTTCTCAGTTCTCATACGTGTAGCTTACTGTAACTAGAACAGCTACTAGTGTAAAAAATCTTGGATTTGCTGAAATCTTCCAGAATCAGGGATGCTTGCAGTAACTGAATCTGTGTCCCAAAAAATTACCTGTAACAGAGAAATTTTAGAAACATCGCCTGAAGCTGGTTAGACTCCGAGGTTTCAAGACATAACTATCTAATATGAATTACATGCTGATTTAGGAATATAAGGATTCATGTGTCTATTTAGAACCCAATGGTAAATCGGTAACTCCTTCTCTGGTGTATGTCATTAACCTAGGGGACCCAGATAGCTTATGCCAAATAAATTCTTAGAGTCATGGTAGCACATCATGGTGTTTGAATTAAATCACAACTCTCACATTCTGGTGTAGGATGATTAACATTGTGGTGTAAGTGGAAGAAAGAACTTTCCTTCTTGAGTTGTTTAGGCAGTGTTTCTCACCACTCTTTTCTCCTCTGTACTGGCACAGGGTGGGCTTTATCTCAGATTTCTGCCTGCACCACAAACAGCATCAAAACCCAATCCAGCAACAATAATTAATTTCATCTTGGCCTGTGAACAGACACCAGCAGATGTCTGTGGCTTTTGATTTTCAGTCGTAAATTAAAACTGCTTGAAGTCAGTGGGAAGACTGACATTTACTTTAATGGGCTCCGAATCAAGCATTTAGTCACCCACCAATGAGGAGTTGGTTTAAACTGCGCGCTTGTTAATGGAAGAGCTTTCATTTGCTGCACTGCTTTGAATGAAGCTGCTCCCTGAAACATTTGCTCCTCATTTTCCTAGATGAATGTGTAGGTTGTAGAGGCTGGTGTTACATCTCGTCTAACACAGAATTTGCAGCGCCTCCACATTTGTATTATTCTGACTTTGAAGGCTAAGTTATTGATAGAAATTAGGAGCTGATGGCTTTTGTTGTGGGTATTTCCAAACATAAAGACTGTACTTAGATGGTTTTGAAATATTCTGAATCGAGTCATCAATCTTTTGAGTGAATCTTGAAGTAAAGTTCGCCCTGGATTCTAACAGTCTACAACTTTTAAAATTTATATTCCAGCTGTAGCAATCATCATTAAACATGTCTGTAAGTTTCCTAGACTATATGATTTTTTTTGTAGAGCAGACAAAATATCAGCATGAACTGTGAAATGAAATCAGCCCCATTATGCAATGTTCTCCAGTCAGTATTTCAACTGATGGGGAATTTCCTGAGTTTGTGGAAAGAGAAGATGTCACTACATAATTCTGATAACATAAAATTAGGGAATCAAAATACAATAACCAAAACACAGAGAAGAAAAAATGTTTCTACAGCTACTAAATCTTTGTAGCAGCATAAATATCACTGGAATTGCAGAATTATTCTTCAGCAGAGAAGCTAAAATTCCCCACTGGACATTTTGGTTCCATTATTTTCATAACAAATCTACTCCCATCTTTTGTTTTTGACTACTCCTTGTGTTGTCATTTCTTGTTAAAATTTATTGTATGAAAACTAAAATGCTTTTCTTTCCCCAATTGCCTGACTATTCCTGTAGAAAAAAGCTGCACACATGTATCTATGAATAAGGAAGTGAATCCCTTTAACTTTCATGGTTGTATTAGCCTTATTTTTTGTAATTGACTATCTCTGAGCACTTCTGCTAATAAAACCCAGTAACAAAAATGTCTAAAGGGGGTGAGCATGAAAAGAGGTATGAATAAGGCCAAAATAATTGGCTCCAGTGTTAGAATGAATGCTTGGCAATGAATGCTAAATTCTTTTGCAAAGGTTTAGATTTACCATGGACAATTTACTATGGAAAATGTAGCATCGTCTAAATCCAAAGCATCTCTTGCTCATGGCAGTTTCTTTCTCTGTCCGTATCTTCATAACTATTATACATTTGAAAAAAAAAAAAACACATCTGAATTTATAGTTTTCATCCTGGATGAGAAATGGATTGTCAGTAAATATCCAGAATATTGCATTCATTATTTCAGTATTTCAGCCTCAGCTAACTGAATGTCCCTCTGTCTTTTCCTTATTGATATCTGTTGCTTATTGTAGCTAATTTAGAAGCAAGATCCTTATGGTAGGAACCTGTCTTTGTTTGTCTGTAAAGTGCTGTGAAACCATGGGAATAATGTGTTGTCTCACAGTAGCTGACCTTTGATATATCAGATGAGGGTCAAAATTTCCCATAATATGGCAATATCTGGGATCCTAGACCTGACAATTACTATTTGAGAGATTATTCCTCTCCAGAATCACACTAAATTAGCACATGAAAAAGCAGAGAATTTGGACAAACTTTAGCTTCCTCATCTCTGCTCAAATACAATACTGCAATGACAGCTCTGCAGACTAATGCCATTTTTACTATGTGCACGAAAAATATGATTCTATGCCCAAAATACATCTCAGAAATCCCACAGGTTTTTTATGGTTTTTTTAATATGATATAGAGGGAATGATCAGTGGGACTGAGAAGAGCATGCTTTAGGGTATCATTTAAAGGATGGAGATAGTCATGGTGCTTTGCCTCCTGGCTCTTTGGTGCATATTTTCCATTTTCAGAAAGCTAAAGCATGCTGAGCTCCAGCTAGCCTGATATATTGGCCTGGGTGTCAACACTAGACTCAGATCCAGACTTTCTCACCAGGAACACTGTTCAGCTGGTAGAACACCTCCAGACAGTGCTTTCACCTGAGCTCTGGAGCTCTTCCAGCATTAACCCTGGAAGTCTTTCCAGAGTCTAGAAAAATAGAAACTAGTCTTCAAGCAAATGCTAACATTTGCAAAACATGGATCCTTTAAGTAAGAAATGAAGTCAGACTGAAGGACAGTGTGTGACTATCTGTGGCAAGGAGAGTGGTGCTCAGCACTGTTCCTAAGCCCAACTATTCCATTTAGAAGCACATCAGATATGGGTAGTTACCACCATGAGAAGATGGCATCTGTGAAAACTGCAATTATAAAAAACCCAAACAAAATCAGAACCCCTGCTCTGATTTTAATTCTGAAATATTGAACATAAGATGAGGCATGAGGAACAATCTCACCCGTCACTTCCAAATACACATGTTCAAGGAGATCGGGGATTTCTCTCCTCTGGAATTTCCTGCGATATGAAGAAAGCAGAAACACTCAAAACATTAGAGTATGCATTTCTCCCTGCAGACAGAGTGAAAATAGACATAATAGCTATGATGTAAGTGCCACAGGCAAAACTCTTCATGAGGTTAATTTGGCATTAAGCCAATGAGTTGAGCAGAGCTTTCCAGTTCACAACAACATGGCTTGGAATAGACAAGTTACTGTAAATGGTTTCTGTTTCACCTATTACGGAAACAGTCACATATTGCTTCCCATTTGTTCTGATTATTCTTTCTAAATCTTCACTATGCACGTGTACAGTAACAGAAAAAGAAGGTAATAAAATTTATTCTTGAGAATTGATTTTCCCGTTTCCTTCAAGCTTGGGCTTATTTTCTTATTGTGACTACATTTTTCCTACCGTTTGCTTGAACCAAGAAGAATCTATTTGCAATGACTTGCCCCCAGAATCCTCTAGCAATTGTTTCAGTGGTTTATGCAAAGGCTACACTCTCCTTCTCTACAGTCCTTTATGTAGACAGTTTCATCGGCAGCACAGTCAGTCCTTGCACATGAAAAAACTGAGACATCAGCCAGCAGCAGCAGAGTCTAGAAGTGGAGTATTACTTCATGAATCATGAAAATATGGAAGAGAGTGACATTATCCTATCAATTTAATGAGCATGTATGTTTTATTTCACGTAAAAAATCCAATATTTGCTTTAGTGTCAATATAGATGAGTAGGCTCCTGTGAAAATAATAGCTCCTGGCTAAGTTAGGCTCCTAAAAATAGGTGGATTGGATTTTAAGTTGCCTTCACTGAGTTTTGTTGTTCTTGTACTTTGTTTTTTTTCCATCCAAGAAGTCTGCATCCAATCTCATGACTGTATCAATACATTAAGTCAATGTTTATTGGAATTTACATTTATTGTTAGTACCTTGTGCTGTCAGTAGGGGCTTGCTTGCTTGCTTGTATGTATGTGTTTTGTTTTGTAAGCATCAAGGAAAGACAGGCTGGCCTGTATCAGGAATAACGTGGCCAGCAGGACTAGGGCAGTGACTGTGCCCCTGTTCTTGGCACTGGTCAGGCCACACCTTGAAACCTGTGTTCAGTTCTGGACCCCTCACTACAAGAAAGATGTTGAGGGGCTGGAATGTGTCCAGAGAAGGGGAACAGAACTGGGGAAGGGTTTGGAGTCTGATGAGGAGTAGCTGGGACACCTGGAGGAGAAAAGGAGGCTCAGGGGGAACCACATCACTACCTGAAAGGAGGTTATA
Source organism: Oriolus oriolus (assembly GCA_013400235.1). Classification (NCBI taxonomy): domain Eukaryota; kingdom Metazoa; phylum Chordata; class Aves; order Passeriformes; family Corvidae; genus Oriolus; species Oriolus oriolus. Next base: position 263,085 of record VXBT01000314.1, read on the forward strand.
GGAGGTGGGGGCTGGTCTCTTCTTCCAAGCAACAAGCAATAGGACAAAAGGAAATGGCCTCAAGTTGCACAAAGGGAGGTGTAAATTGAATATTAGGAAAAATTTCTTAATGGAAAAGGGTGGTCAAGCATTGGAACAGGCTGTCCAGGGAAGTGGTTGTTTCACCATCCCTGGATGTATTTAAAAGACATGCTGTTGTGGCACTTAGGGAGGTGGTTTAGTGGTGTACGTGGTGGTAATAGGTTAGACTTGATGATCTTAAGGGTCTTTTCCAACCTAAGCAATTCTATGATCCTATGAAAAGTCTTTGCAAAGTCTTGCACAGTGCAGTATTTATCTATTATTCCATTGTGTTCCACTCATACTGTGCTCAAGCAATGATTCATGCAGCAATGCTCATTGAATATTGCTATAGAGAGGGTGAAACAGGTTATAATGAGTAAGACCGGGGTGTTACTGAAGCCTTACAGAACTAACCTGTTTCATAACACAATTACTCTCTCTTGCAAAGAGACACAAACTAGGGAGACCAATTTTCTGCTGTTTCTTCTCCTCCCACACCAAAAAAGCCCTTTTCTTTCCTGCTTCCAGGGTTGAAAGAATATCACTGACCTCAGTGTGCTCAACTGTGTATTTCATATCCTTGAAGTGCCCAGAAAGAGAACATTCTTCTGTAAACAAACATGAAACAACCTGCCTGAGACTACTGCCCTCCTCAGAAGCAAAGCAGATGTGCTCTAATGAGCACACAGTACATCTTTCTGCATATTCTTAATATTTCAGATGGTGATTTTCAAATGAGGCATCCCAGGCAATATGCTGAAAAATAAACCAATATGTTACAATGTTTTGTATATTGAAATTGCTGTGGAAGATCAGATGGACATAAGGGCTATACAGTAAATGCCTTGAATTAAAACCTATGTCAATAAAGATAATAATACTGATTCATACATCTTCAACATATTTATAAAGGCTATATAACAATGTTTACAGTCATGGCAATTCAGCCTTGGTCAAAAAAAAGTTATCAAAATGAAATCTGAATCTGGCCAGTGTACAGCCTATAATTCAGGAAATAAATGTGCAGGATGCATGAAGCTATTCGTGGCAGAGTGCTGCACAGGGTTTGACCAGGAGCAATAGAAATGCTTGCTGGAAGCCATTCCACATGAAAAAAGGTTCTATGACATGACAGCCTGACATTACCAATATATCAGGAGCTCGGTGGAATTAAATGCCTTTACCCTGCAAGAAGTGCCAGGCTGTCCATTCGTGAAGTGTTTTGGTGTTTCAGGCAGCGCAAATAAAATGATAAAGCTTTGTTTTGCATTAATGAGCAATTCACTCTCAGTGTCAAAGAATTCCACCTAGTTCTTGAGCAATACACATTCATAGTCAAAGAACACCATGTTTTTCTGGGAATGTACACTTAGAAGGGAAAAAAAAGGGTTAAAATAAATCTGTCAAAAAAGTGTAAGTGATGATCTGACTGCAGCCAGTTTAAAAGTGCAGTCTGTATATAGAAAATTTCTAGAGGTGTGTAGAGGTTGTTTGCTTTGCCCACCTTTTCAAAACAAGGCAATTTTTCATTTTGTTCAACTCTATAATTATTCATTGTCTAATGAATACAACTGGCTTTATCAAGAAAGGATAACTCTCTTTCGTTCTTTATTAATAAAAAGGTGCAGTTGAAAGACTGGATAATTAAAGAAATATGATCTGATTTGGATTCATCCCAGCACAGTGACTGGAAATGATCATTACTTGGTACTTTTTCATGAGTTATAAAAAGAAAAATATTCAAAATTTCTTTGGGAGCATTTATGATCTGTATGCATGTGTATGTGATATGTATGTATTTCAATAGTCAGACAAAATTAAAATTAAGTGATCTAAATCTGATCAAATCTGAGGGTAGTTGAGGATTAATTAAGGATGCCCAATGGAATGGTATCAAATGTCATAATATCACTTCCCTGATATTACAATCTAGTTAATCTGAGACATTTTCAGATGTGACACCAGGACCAGAATATTGCAGAATTTATAACTGAAGCTGCAACAGCGAGGAGAATTAAACTTTAGAATTCTCACATTCTGTACCTTTCTGATAATGTTAATTTAAAGCAGATCAATAATCAGAGAAGAAACTCACAGTACTGTAAGGAGCTATTTTGATAGTATGAAAAATCTCCCCTCCTTTTAGATATTCCAACATTGTTCAGACAATAAGCATCTTATCTCAGTGCTTTCTGGAAAAAAAGGAAAAAGCCTAAAAATTAAATTATAAGAATCTACTCAGTAATACCTCAAAGTTAGCAGAAAGTTTCTTATTGACTGTGAAGGCCTTGGGTCAGGAGAAAAGATTTTTTATGGGATCAAAATTTTAAATATATCACTTGTTTCATGTCTGTTTTAAATAACATGAATCCTGGGTGTCCTGGCCTGCATGAGGAAGAGTGTGGCCAACAGATTGAGGGAAGTGATCCTCCCCCTCCACTCGACCCTAGTGAGGCACACGTGGAGTGCTGTGTCCAGCTCTGGGCTCCTCAGTACGTGAAAGATTAGGTGATTCCGGAAAAGGTTCACTGAAGAGCCATGCCAAGATGGTGAGGAGTCTGGAGCATGTCTTATGAGGAGACTCTGTGGGAGCTGGGCCTGTTTAGTCTGAGAAGAGAAGACTGAGAGGGGATCTCATTAATACATGTAAATATCTCAAAGACAGGTGCCAAGAGGATCGTGCCAGGTGCTTTTCAGTGGTGCCCAGCAACAGGGCATGTAACAATGACCATAAACTAAAATACAAGAAGTTCCACCTACACATCAGGAAAAACTTCTTTGCATTGAGGGTGGCAGAGCACCAAACAGGCCACCTAGGGAGGTAGTGGAATTTCCCTCTCTGGAAGCATTCCAAACCTGCCTGGATGCATTCCTGTGTAACCTGCTTTAGGTGATCCTGCCTTGCAACTCCAGAGGTCTCTTCCAACCCTAACAATTCTGTGATTCCATGAATCTGTGATTCTGCAAATGAGACTGGTTGTGGTCCATTTATAGCTGTATATAAATGTATCAGTATAGCACGCACACAATGAAATGGTAGGCTTCTCACATGGAATAAGACTCCTTAATATTTTTGGAGTATATGCTGATGACATAGTTTTTTGCATATGAGATTGTCTTCATAAAGCTGGAATATACCAGAAAGATCTGACATGATTTTGTATACTTAAAAGGCAAAAAGACATCCTCAAGAAGGAGTTCAGGAAAAGTTTAAATGTAAAAATTCAAATTATTCTGTTTCAGGCAAGTACTAGTGAAGGAAAAGGCAGAGCTGGTGCCAAAATCCAGAGGTTACGGTCAAAATGAAATGTCCTGGATAGAACTGAAATAACAAAATGTTCACAGTGAATTTAAACTCAGTTCTGGCACGTGGGTTATATTAGGGAAAATGGAAGTTTGATAGAGGAGGCTGACGAGTTAGTGATTGCTGGTCACTGGAATACTCTGAGCTTATTCGAATGCAATTTGTCACGCAACTGAAGATGACCTACCTTGCCTTAGTGACTGCAGTGGCTTCCTGCTAAGCATAACAGAATGACATATCAAAGATGAAATAAGGCAATTTTTTGGATCCATATCAGAACACAGCATGATAATCAGAGAATTGGCATTTGAGTCCTTTGCCCTGAATAATCTAATTAATTCCTTTATTTCGGTTTTTCTAATTCAAACTATAACTCTGCCATAAGTTTTCCTATTTCCTGTTCTAGTCACTAGCACTCTATCCAGATCATAACAATGTGTTCTCCCTACTGCAGTATGCTGTAAGGATAAAATTATTTAATTTTGTTGTCTTTTGAAAGCAATTAGAATGAATGCCTTCTGTCCCTTGACAATACAGTGTATTATATGAATTAAGAAACTACTATTTTTTTTGCAGAGAGCAAGTTGCATTCCAATTTTCTGTGCATCTGACAACAAAAAAAAGTATTATTTTAAAGATGTGTAATTCAACATTGACTAAAAAATTAAAAGTATTTAAGGACAAATATTTAATCTGATTCAGTTTCTCCTTTTTTTAAAATATATATGTACAGATTTGATTGTAGGAGATTACATAGCATTCAGTATTGACCTGACCATATACTGATGAAGCAAGACAATGTAGCCTGTAAATTTAACCTTTTCATTTTAAAAGAAGCTTACTGGTTGGGTTTGATCCACCCATTTTATGTTCATTCAGCCAAAATTAATTTTACAACATGCAGCGATGAGAACATTAAGTCATTTGTCCTAGTTAGTGCGTGCTGCACTCTATCCCAGGGGAATAAAATCCTCGACAAGCTAAGCAACATGATTTCTTTAGCCACCTTTGTTTCTTCATGTACCAGAGAATCTAAACATGTCACAGCAGGAATAGCCCCACTCCTGCAAACTTCTACATCCACAATGGATTTTTATGTAGATTTGTTGCTTGGAGAAACTGCTGGACATGTAAGTGCAAATCTGATACTTTTCCTAAATGACTCTGTTGCCATTGATAAATGTAAATCACATATTCTTTGCTAGGTCTCATTTGTTAAGGAAACACTAGGTATAAAGACACAAAACTGGCTTGCAAGGCCAAGCATGGATACATCTCCAATTAAAATTTGTTTCAGTCACTGTGGGAGTTAAAATCCATTTCATCCAAGGTGGAAGCTATTCTGTCCACAGAAGGAAAGAAGGAGGCAGTTGAAATGCTAAAGAAGAGGTTGCACAGCAGCTGGAGAATGTCCCACCTTGTGACATGCAGTGCAAGCCACTTGCCTCATGAGGCACTCAGGATTCCACCCTCTAAAACTGTGCAGATATCAAAAATAGAGTTTGGGAATTAGAGCCACCCAAAGAAAAGAAGAATTAAGAGATTGAATATGTTTAGGCATGGAAGAAATATGACCCTCCCTTCTGCATTTTCTGAGTTACAAATCTGGTTGTCATGGAGCATTTCAGTTGTTAAAATAGAACTTAAAGAACTGTTTGGATTTGTGTTGTCCAAGATCACAAGAAGAAGAATGTTAATGGGTGACATAATTACCATGGATTGCAGAAATAATTTCAAGTAGGTTCAACTGCTTCTCAGCCTTCTCTGTTTTGTTCCTGCCCTGTTATTTAGGGTTCTGTATTTTTGGTTGGCTTTTGCTTTGTGAGTTTTGGGATTTTTTTGTTTAGGTTGGGGTTTGTTTCTGTGGCTGGGTTGGGTTGGGTTGTTTTTTTGTGTTTGATTTTTTGTTTCTTTTTTTTTTATTTGGCTGGGGGAGTTTGGCTTTTTAAGTTTTTTCATGATGTCTGTGTTTTGTGTAGTTTTGTATGTTTTGTTTGTTTGTTTATTTATATTGTCATTATGAATCTCATGACCATGAATCTGAACAGTAAGAAAGCTTGGATGTTATTGTGACACTGCAGTTGTGCACTAGTCAGACTCCTTTCCTGGAAGTCATGGATAAAAATGCAAGTGGGTTGACGAGCCTGTAGTTGTTGAAGCAACTTACATGTGGATTCAGTGGTGGGGCTAAACCGGTGCAGGACTTCTGTGGAAGTTCACAGGGGACTCTGTGAGGTTCCCAGCACCCTCTTAGGGCTTAATGAGGGTGACCAGCAATCGTGTACATGAACAGTACTCAGCTCTTTCAGCTATGCTTTTTATTCTTTTGTAAGTGAAAATAACTGAAAGACTATATATGGAGTTTAAACTGTTCTCTCTCTCTCCCTCTCTCTTTCTGTTGCTTTCAAAAATTAACTTTTGAAAACTATTATCCAGTAAAATATTGGCAGGATGTTGGAGCTGTTTGGTTTCATAAGCATCAGTAAAATATTGTTTTTAATAAACTCCGTAGAAGTTCTGCAAAAATTACCTGCAGATTTGTCTGCCTTTTATAGAATACAATAATGTCTATCACTTTGTGTGTACTCATTAAAATTTTATAGAACAGCTATTGCAAAAAGCTCTTTAAATCATTGCAAGATGTTGTCTGGTTATTTTATGTTGATTCACTAAATGTAATTGCAGTGAAAAAAGACTGTAGTTCATGGCTGAATATTTCAGTCAAAGTTGCAGCTCTGTAAAACACACTTTGATTGAGACAGCAAAAATTATCACTCTAATTATATTTTCTTTAAAATATAAGTAATTGTTTGGTATATGCAGCAAATGCTGTTATGTGTAGTACTTTGGAGGTCTTAACCCAGTAGCTGTCTGGGTAATGGCTGATGATAATGAATAAGATGTGAAATAATGGTAAGTAGCCAAAAAATGATAGAAAAGACATAGAAAAGTTTTAGTAGGATTCAAGCAGAGTTTTTAATTTCATTTCCCTTTTGATGAGACTTTGACCAGTCGACTGGAAGATGTCTCTGCCCATGGCAAGGGGGAGTTGGAATGAAATGATCTTTAAGGTCTCTGCCAAGCCATTCTATGACTGAAATCTGTATTCAGTGCATTTCCTCTGTGAATTCTGTAGGGTGATGCATAATTACTCCAACAGTTTTTCTTGCCGTTTGAGATTTCTAATTCCTGTCTCTGGAAACAGAGGAGGGTTGGAAAAAAGTGCACAGCTCATATTTCATTGCATTTTCCATTGGGATTATGATATCTGTGGGCTCTTCCTCTCTGATTTGGTATGTATCCCCATTTTTTTACTGACAATGTTGAACTAAAGGAACAAAAATCCCCTTATTTTAGTGTAATTACAAAAGAAATGTTAAATAATGCTACCGTGAAACTTTAATACATATCTTAGTATAGACAGAATGGTCAAATCCTTATTGTTAATTTACTATACAGCGTGCCTTACTCTGAAATAGCTAGAAGTCATAGAAGCAGAAAAGAAGGGCCTCTCTTGAAGCTTGGGGAGTTCATTATCCTTTCTAGATATTGCCTATGCATGTGTATTGACCTAATCAAGTCAGTGGTGTAAGAAATGGCAATATTTGCTGCACAAATGTCTTAACTCCTCGGCTAATTCCAGCCTTTAGAATGCAGGGAAAGATATGTCTGGTGCCCCTTACAGTCTGAATTAATGTGTATTAAGCACAGGCTGATTAACATTTTGAACTGTAGCATAAGCAGCCAAATGTCTTACTTTGGCTGAGCTTTATCTGACTGTGGAATTCTTAAGTATTATTAAGTATTCTTAAGTTAAACCTCAGAGAAAATCTTAAAAGTAAACAAGATCACAAATAAAGATCAAAATCCATGTGTTTGGATCTCTGCTGTTAAAGTATTAAATAAAACTTTGACAGAAATATTTTGTCCTCCTTTTGGATGTTGAAGCTAGTCACCCAGCTGAAAGAAAGGAAATACTACAAGCTCTATGTCCTGACATAAAAGAAGATTACATGAGTCCAAAAGGTTTGACAAAGATTCGTGATACAGGAAGTCTGTTATTTTGTACTAATCACTTGCTAATGATTACTCGAAGCAGTAGAACACAGCCAAATGGAACCCCCCATCAATACGTTCCAGTATGATTTAAGAACATACAGAAAAACTCAAGACTTTGGCCACCATTAAAAAAATACTGAGGCTCCTCTTCTTGAATACCTTCACAGGATATTGCTCACAGTGTGTAGGTCCTAAAGGCAGATATTAAAGCCCAGGTAAATAATTGAGGTTAATGTTGCCTCATGGTCTTCAGAGATATCTGAACCACGGGAACCTAGACTTACCTGGAAGTCAAGCCAAATGAATCTGTGCTCAGTGTCTCTAGGTAGTATCTACAGAAGCATCCACAGCCGTGAAATCTCATTAGAAGACGCACTCTTTCAAGCCTGGATCTGATTCATGTCTAACTGCCCTTTGATGGAGCAATCATTAAACTGAGTCCCACTAATTTCTGAGGAAATAATTTTATCTTGAAATAAATTATTCTATCAATGCTACAGTTCACTATTAAAAATGTTGCGCTTAGAAAAAAATTGCATTTGTGCAAGCTGATCATTACTTTTCTAATATTTGATAAAAAAGAATATTTGATATGGACTGTCACACTTTTCCTGCTGCTTTCTGTGAAGAAACAGCATCATAATATTATCACAGCTAGTATTAAGAATATGACTGATAAGTTTTTCATGCCTTTACCCATCAAAAAGCAGAGATTCAATTTGGTCTGAAGAAGTTCTTCACCCTGCTGTCAATTGATGAATTACTGCTTTTTTTGTGTTGTTTCTTTTTGTCTTTCTAATCCTTCTAAAGTTACTTTTTCTACCTTGATAAGCCTTCATTGTGTTAAGGAGGTGAGAGAAGGTCTCACAATTTCAACAAACTGACTTCTCATCCCTGTCAGTCTGAAACTCACCCAGGAAACACACAAAAGAGTAACCTTAGCACTCCATGTGACAGCCTTGATAAGTCTTAAAGTTCTAGCTTGATAACCTATTTTTATTTTGACAACTGAAAAGTAAAATATACAGCAAACTAATGTATGAAAACTTCAAGAATGCTGTTGGGTCAGGTGTCATCTGGATGACAGAAATAATTTTTAGTGATAAGAACAACAGTCTATGTCAGGTATTTAAACAGAAAAGATTAGAAAACTAGAAAGATTAAGGTCCTAGGGACTATCATGGAATAGCAACATGGAGAAATGGAGAAAACAGCAAGATGGAATCTTAGAGTAAATATGCTAAATGAAAACTAAAAACCAACCATGTTTCAGTTTTCATAAGATCTAAAGCACTTCTTTCTATTTATTATAATTGATAAACCAATACTAAAAGCTAAAATTAATAAATAATTTAACTAGCAATTTCTGCTACTTCTTCTTTGCAACATAAAAATTGCATAAACAGCACTTAGTTTTGTTCATGCCCATTCGTTATTGACAAGTGCCATCTCATTTCTTCAAAATGTGATCCCCAGCAGGAAAAATCTACTGCGACAAGGGACAAGCAGACACATAAGATAAAAGGCCTCTAATTTTGATCTAAATCTTCCCTATCTTGAATAGGTAATTCCTGTAACAATTTCCAGCTATTTGCTGCCAGTTCCAGACTCTTTCTTGGTTTCCCAGCACTCCCTCTTCTCCCTGGTGATTCACCCAAGCAGACTCCCCAGTGTCAGTTGTGTCAGCACCAGGACACTCAGCACATGGACCAGCTGCCCGAATGCAGATGCTACAGTGTTCAGCTGCAGTTCCTGTTTGGCTGAAGAGCTGCAGGCACAGCACCAAGGTGTTGCGTTCACCTGTGGTAGTACTGCCTGCTCATCTGTCTGCTCTTCCTGCCGAGTCATCATGCTAACCACCAGAACCATAAGTTCTGGAACCACCTCCCATATGCAACTGAAACTCAATTACTCAGCCATCCAGAAAAAGTAATACCTGCCTCTGGCAACAAGCTGAACTGTTGTCTTTTTATCACCACTATCTGGTCAAAATAGATCATTTCAACACATCTTCCTGTGTTTTCTGGTTGACTTCTTTTGGGTTGGGCTGTTGGATGTTGTTCATTGTAAGCAAGAAATATGTTGATTATAAAGGAAAACAGTCCGCATGATAGATGGTGGGGAGATAACTGGAGAAAAACAGAAGGTATCAACCATGGATGTGGGGAAATTATGAAGTCTGTCTTCTGGAGAAAAAGCTAGAGAAAACAGATTGTGATAGGAAAAATGAGAAAAGCAGAACTTTCTCAGGAGTGCCTGCTGATCTATATTTGTCCTTTAAGAAAATTTGTTTTATTAAACAGCACAAATTTCAATTTAGAAGCTCCTTAGAAACAGATATTCGTGTCTCAGACTTCCCTTCACTGTTTTATTTTTTTTGTCCTATGTGTTATCCTCCAAAGCAAATTCCAGACAGATGGTGAATTCCCTGGGGTAAGGGCTGCTCCTCCTGGTCTGTGCATTTTTGTACCCCAAATTCTCATTTCATTTGTACTCAAATTCTCATTTGATTGGGAATGTGGGGCAAGTGTAAGTGCAGGGTTGCAGCTAAAAGGTTGATAATTCCTTAAAGAGGGTGAAAATTTTGTCTGCTTCGAGCATATTTCAGGGGCTGGGATTAGAGAGTGCACTGATGGACCGCCTGTCCCCTGACCCTACTCCATTGTCACTGTTTTCACCTGTGGGTTATTTGTGGGTTGCTGTCCACACAGAGTAAAGGCAACTTAAGCTGTTCATCTCTGCAGGCCCTTTCACCTTTCTTGCATGAGACGTAAAAGCTCTCGTAGAAAAATAAGAGATATTACTTCTACCCATAAATTTTTGGTATTGGAAGCTGTAGAGCTTTTTTGTACTATATCACCTTTGAACCAGTCTAGCACGATGAGTTTCTCTGATTTACAGAAACATGCTGGTATCCAAGGCAAATAGACAGGAATATGCCAATTCTGTCTATAGGTGCAATGTGCCTATTAGAGCCCCCACAGAAAGAAAACATCTTGAGCGTAGTAGAGTGGGCCTGATTTTTTTTCCACCAGTTGCCATCTGATTGCATTGGCATAGTGTTTGTGGTCATCAATGCTAGGTGCAGCACTCTGTGTGCCAGCCAAACCAGTCCCTTCTGCTCACACTGGATTGAGAAATGTAATGTTAAATTAAGTACTTCACAAGCGACAGAATCTGCTACACAACAGTTTAATGAGCTCCCAATTAAATCTAAATTTAAAGCTTTTTGTTTATCCTGGCCATGCTCAGAGGCTTAACAAAGCAGTTAAAATCATAATTCCTAAAGTAAACTTAAATTATTTCATTTGTGTTGCTTCTGAATCCTTAATTGAGCCCATTACACCTTTTTTTCACTCTTATCACTTTCTCCTTAAGTGTTAATTTTTAAGACTTCATGTGCCACTATTATTTAGTCACAGTGAGGGAATGGAGTCAGGATGTGTATGTTTCCTAACACTGGTGTTGATGCCACCCCAAAATACTCTCAAATTCTCCAAACTCTCCTATTCCTTCAGCTTGACATATTAAAAATATTATTGCCAGTTTCAATTTTATACTACTGGAACTCATCCTCTCTTCCTCCTCTTCACAGATTTCCCTAGTATGACACTGAAAATGCGTTTAAGATTCAGACAAGGTTCTCAAGATTCTTAAATGCTGCGGTGCTCTCTAAAGGCTGGCTTGGGTGGACTGAGCTCCGAGCAAATTTGCCCCGCAGCTGCGGAGGAGGACGGAGGCTGACCGTCGGTGGGAGGATGGACGAGGTCTCCAGCGGGGCTCACCTCAACCACCGATGGAAAAGGCACAGAGGAGAAAGGAAGGAGGCGAGGGACTTTTCTGGGGGAGCAGGAATGGGTTTATTAACAGTGGGAATCAGGACCAAGAAAAAGCCCTGCATCTCTGTGCAGGAGGTTTTATACTCCAGTGGCAGAGGCGGAGCAGACCTGAAACAACCAATAACGGTACCAATAAGGGCAGGTACAGAGGCGGGGAACATTAAACAGCCACGAATGGGAGAAGGGGTAGGCGGGGAGGGCGAACGTGGGCCAGTAGTAAGGCACAGCATGACGGGGAGGTGGGGAGTGCGGCGGCCATTGCGTACGCGCCGGGTGTCACGTCTTTCCCGCCGCAGCGAACGGTTTTTCCCGCCCAGCTGCCTCAGGGCAGCCATGTTTGGGTGGGCAGCTTGAGACCCAGAAGGGCCAAACCAGCGGGGCCCCCTGACCAGCTGGGTCCAGGACTCTGTGGCAGGAGCTGGGGCACACTGCAACACTTAAATAGCTATTTAGCTTGCAACTCAGACCCATCTTTGGCTATAAAATACCATACAGCTGGGTAGGCTTTGGTGCTGGCTTGCTACTAAACTAGCAACTGCTGAATGCTAACAGACACAGAAGTCACAGTACTAATTCCTGGTTCGTTGTGATTGCAGACTTGCGTTACAGAATTTGATGTGGTAGACCTTTGTCTCAGTTTCATCAACTGAATTTCTTAGGCTGAACACCATTTATTAGGTAAAAGTGCCCTGGATGTACAGGAGATTAAGCTTTGTCATTATACATAGAAAACACCTCAAAAGAGGGGGTTTTTTTGTTTTGTTTGGGTTTTTTTGTTGCTATTGTTTGGTTTTTTGGTTGTTGGTTTTTGTTTGTTTGGTTTTGGTTTTTTGTTTTAGTTTTTTAGCTTTTTAAAAAACCTGAGATCTGCCAGATCTCTGAGTTTAACTGAGCCAGCTCAGATATGCATGCAACAGAGGCGGGCAGAGGACAGTACACTGCCAACCTCCCTCCGACATCAACTGTAAGTTAAGCACAACAGGCCTGGGCTTCTTCTGTGTGAAATAAGCTCTCAGCTGAGATCTCTAAATCAAACTCAGTTTCCTCAGTGGTAAACAGATAGTCCTGGGTGTCTTGACTGGAGTGTAATGTGGGATTTCTGTGTCAAGTAATTTTGGCCCATGCAAATTTCTAATGTTATCTCGGTTTAATCTGCCTTTCTTTTTTTCTGCTATAGACATTGCTAGGAATAAGGACTACTTTGATGCTCTCAAAATTATCAATTTGGGGAATGTAAATGTAAAGGGAATAATTTCTGGGCTCACTGTTGTATTTTATGGAACAAAGTTGCATCTACAATGGTCTTACGTCAATTTATAGCTAATCTACTATTGATTTCAATAACTTGGTCCATTACAGCATGTTTGTTTAACACACTTTTTTTGTCCTGTTTAATATTTCATGTGATTGTCTAAGAGTAATAGAGCAGAAAGACATGTGAGGCATGGTTTTGCTACTTCTCTACTTTTTTCTGCTTTCCCTTTCCTTGTGTCTCCTTGTTCCATGTCAAAAGACTAATTTATGAGCAGATTCTGAGTCATGTCTGGCCTGTTGATTTATTATTGAGCAGTGTTGAAATAAGACTGTCCATTTTGCATTTTCATCTTTGTGAATGACAAGCAGCTGCTGATTTTATATTAAAATTTCTCATTTTCTGCAAGTCTGCAGGTCACAATTATTTTAAAGTTCTTACCATAATTTGCATTCCTCTACATCACATCACCTCTTCTTCTCATATATGGTAAACTATAATTTTAAATCATTTTCTCAATGACAAGAGCAATGAGAACACAGGTAAAAGACTAAAATAGTTATGATTATTAAAAATCCTATTATGCAAAATCTGGTTTTAGTAGTAGTTTCTTGTTTAAGATATAGCTTAAGAAATTTAAATAAGTCTCTGTAAAAATGTTTTGTAAATTAGAGTTGAATAAAGGAATCCTTGTTTCCTATTTCCCACCTCTTTGGGTTGTTTCTGTTACATTGTGTTGCTATATTTCAAGTGTGGTACATTTTAAGCATGCTATTCTTACTGTTATATAAAATCATGTTAGCCTTTGTGCTTTTTATATGTACACAGGCAATTTTAATTTAAGCTAATGATCTGTGTTCTATGAACCTTGAAATACAGCAACAGTCAGTTGTAAACAATCCATGTAAACTGGTCATGAATGACAGGCTCAGAAACCAGCAGATGCTATAATTTCTACATTCAGATTAGTAAAATACCCTCAGAAAGAAAAATGCCATGTAAGAAAGGTCTGTGATGTATAAGAATCCTTTGCATTGATTGTAGTTCCAGTGTGGCTGTGGATCCATTTCTCAGGGAGCATTTATATGAGAAGGTATAACATACTCTTTTTCTCACATTTACCTAGTGAAGCACTTAAATAGTCATCTAATTAGTCATCTAACTGAAATCAAAATACCTATACTGTGAGATTATACATGGATTTGATAATGGATAAATTAGCTAAATTCTGTGTCTTTTTATATTCCATCCATATATTTGTGAGGCTGTGATGTATTCACACAGAAGAGGCAGGCTCAGGACACTATCTCTGGATCACCTGATGTACTATTTTAGCAAAAAATCCAGATTATGTAGACTAGATAGACTAGGTCTGGAATTCGAAAGAAGCCATCAAACAAACTCAGCCATCCTGTCTTACTAGTGTGTTAGTCAGTGTTTCAGTTTTATCCGTGTTTTTGTTTTAATGACACATCAAAATACAATGAAACATAATAAAATGTATCTTTTCATTCAGCTTATTTGATTTTGACAGTTAAAACACAATAAATTCTATCTTCTCATTCAGCTTATTTGATTTTGACAGTTACTAACAATATTTTAAATTCCTCTGCCAGAAATTTAGATTGCATATAAGGGTGGTCAAAAATGAAAACTGGTTTTCCAGGGAAGTGTGAGATCTCCATGCTTGGTGACACTCGAAACTTGACAGAGACTGTAAGCAATCTCACTTATCTTTGAAGTAAACTGCTCTTCCTGCAAACACTTGGACTGGATGATCTTCAGATAAGCTAAATTGCTCCAGGACTTTTTCAGTCTCTTTCAGCGTTTACTCCATGTCATGCCCTCTCTCCTTCCTTTTGCTCCACCCCAACACAAGAGAAACACCCTACAGTTTCTGTAAGATATGCAGTTGCATCTTCTGATAATCCATGGAATTGAGATGCTACAGACCTTGCTGCTTTGTTGGCCCTTTCACTTGTGCAACAAAACTCGCCAGAGAAAAAAGTGTATTACAGAGGAGGAAGGCACATCCTTTCATTTAACTTGTAGCTTTCATGTTTCCTGTACATTAGTGTCCTGTGCTCTGATAATCCATCTGCCATTGTCTTCTGGGATTGTTATCTTCTTTATGATTTTCTAATTTTTTTAACCCCTCAAGAAACAAAAAAACAAACAAATTTGAAATTTCCCCTCTACTTTCCATTCCTTTGTCTTCTCCTTTTATAGAATTCTTAGGGGCTTCTCCATGATAATGTTACTTTCACAACATTACTCATGTTATCATAGTACCTTTGCAGTAGTGTTAGCAGATAATTTTTTTATGTTGTTTTTTTAGAAGACCAAATTCAGAATAATAGACAGAATATAGTTTAATATTCTGCAAATATTTGCAATTTATGGTTAAAGCTAGACAGTAAACTGTATTTTTTTGTATTAAGCTACACATTTTCTTGTGATTTTGTCAGTGAATTAGTAAAGAAACAGATGCATATGATTTATGATATTCTGCTAATGCATGTTGTCTTCCCAGATCTTAAAGATTTGCATAAATGCAGAAAAAAAGAGACTAACCCACAGATTTTTAATTTTTTTAGTTAATAAAAAGCCCTTCCATTATATCCCTCAATCTATATGGGCTACTGTGTTGTTGAATGAACAGCTAGAGTATCTTCAGTCTTAGTTCAACTGATTACTGGATTTAAATTTAAATTAAATTCAACTAAAAAATTCATTGCAGCTGCTATTTTGAGGAAGGCTGCTTCTCTTTAGCACCGTTCTACACTAATATTAAAGCAGTACTGGACGTTCATCAGTCACTTGGCTCTATGTGCATGATTCCTTCTTTACGCTGACTCCACATCAGAGCCTATAAAAATTACAGAAAACAGAGCCACCACATAGGATCACCAAACTCAAATATGCACAAGGGGATGAATTAGAATATATAATTGTGTGATAAATAATGATTCTGTTTTTCTGGAGGAAAAAAAAGGTAAGAACAAGAATAAAGAAAGAACAGGCAGCTTTATTCTGTCAAGGTGGTGAGCCTTTAAAGTAATTAGGGTGGGGAAAATTTGAAGACTCTAATTTATATAATTTACATATAAAATTAAATATGAATAACTGTGAGAAAGGAAAAAAAAAGGGGAAGTGAGACTATAAATAATTGGGAGGATTAAGACAGGACAGTTGTTCTTGTCATCTTCAGAGGGAAATGAAGAATATGTTTTGAGCCACTACAAGCCTCTGCAGGATTCAGCCTGTTTATTCAATATGAGACTGACTGACTGAAAGGAATTCACTTACATAATACTGCATTCAGGAGATAAAAAGGAGACATTAGATAGCTACTTAATAGTAGAAAGGATTGAACAGAAAATACAAGAATAATGAAAACACCTATTGTGATATCCCACAAAAGATTTTTTTACGTATTAGAAATTATCTAATGTCTTATGCACAAGACATGTTTACTTCTAATCTATGGAGTAAGACACTTGAGTGTAAAGGCTCCAAGTGGTTTTACCAGGCTACAAGTATGGTTCTTAAGCTGCCCACCTTTCAGAATCTCTATTAACACAGTAGCATTATTTTAGATTTATATTACAGTGAGAGAGGGAGTATTTTGAATGAATTAAATAAGGATAAATATGTGGTTCTGTCAAGTCAGTGAAAAATTTTTGCATGAAATTTTTTTCATGAAAATATGATTGCTGCTTTAATTTTTACTTCTTTGTTTTTCAACTTGTTACCTTTTATTGGTTTTTTTCTGTTGTAGGAAGAGAAAACTCCCTGACTTTATGAAAGAATAAATCTTTTTTTACAAACTCTTCAGTTTTATTAGTAGACATAAAAAAAACCCCAAAAGAATAATTTTTGCTCATATGTATGTTACCTGATTTGGTGCAATTATACACAGTTTATAAATATAATAAACAATAAAAAGTACCATTAAAAACAACTGCTCATTGTTATTTCAAGCAAATTTCCTGATCAGGGTCAGCAGGACAGATCGAGACAGGTGTTTCGAAAAGCACTTACCTCTTGAGTTTTTATAGATCATTAATTCACTTGAATACTGGACTGGCAAATTTATCAATATAAATTTTCTCTACAAACATGTACTTTTTAAGATAATTAGTTTTTTATGAAAGAAGCAGTCATTTTCTACAGGAAGTCAGTAACCGTAAATCACCGGAGCTGTATATCACGCATTAGTTCTTCCCATTTGCTCAGTCACCATATGGCACCACACACTGTGCTAAAAGATAATCACTTTATTGTTGGCTGGGTTTTTAATCAGCTACATCTCATACTGTTTTGTTAAACATTGCCTTGCAAATAAACCAGCCTTACAATACACTTTTGCCTTGGAAGAAAACATAAATAAGACCTCGTGAAACACAGGAAGATCTGGTCAAACTTAAAACCCAAAATTTAATCAATTGATCAGGCATGAAAAAAATCAGATTTGTTATTTAAAGCACAACAAAGAGCCACCAAGTGGAACTGGGTTGGGAGCTGAGGAAACCACTGTGCAAGGTGTCTGTTTTCTAGCAGTAGTTTGTTGGCTGAATTAAGCTTGACAGCTGCTGTCAGACTGTAATCTGCCCTGTACTGAGCTTGAGCATCTAGTGGGGTGCTGGGGTCCACCCACAGTGCAAGTGTGCACAACCAGTGAGTTTACACAGTGATCAGTCCTGCACTTCTCTTCTGCTTTGTTCTCACAAACAGAAACTCCCACAGAATGCTCCTCAAGTAGAGGCCTTTGCTTTTGGTTTTATATTATGTCCACTCCAACAGGAGCTCTCTGGCTAGTCTGGCTCAAGTGCTCTGCAACTTTGAATGGATCTGCATTCGTGGGGATTGTATTGGGTTTGCATAGCAAGGTTTTGGTAGCAGAAGGGCAGGGGGGAGGAAGGAAACTGCTGCACAACAGCAACTGCAGTCAGAAAGAGGACTGGGAGAGCCACAGCCCTGCACAGCCCAAGGGCGGTGAAGAAGGAGGGGAGGGAGGTGCTCCATACATGGAGACAGATTCCCCTGCTGCTCGTGATAAAGACCATGGTGAGGCAGCTGTGCTCTTGCAGACCATGGAGATCCGTGGCGGAGCAGACCCCACACCAGAGCAGATGGATGCCCGAAGGGTGCTGTGACCCTGTGGGAAGCCCGAGCTGGAGCAGTTCCCTGAAGAACCTGTGGACCCATGGAGAGAGGAGGACTTGTGACCTTATGGGGGACCTATGCTGGAGCAGCCTGTTCCTGAAAGACTGCACCCCATGAGAAGGGCCCCACCCTGGAGCAGCTCCTACAGGACTACAGCCCTTGGGAAAGACACGTGTTGGAGAAGCGCATTCATGGAGGACTGTCTGTACAGGCCATTCAGTTAAGAGCTGGACTTGGTGATCCTT
Source organism: Oriolus oriolus (assembly GCA_013400235.1). NCBI lineage: Eukaryota > Metazoa > Chordata > Aves > Passeriformes > Corvidae > Oriolus > Oriolus oriolus. The sequence continues at coordinate 281,016 of VXBT01000314.1, forward strand.
GTAGGTCTCTTCCAACTCAGAGTATTCTGTGATTCTGTGGGATGTACTCCCTTCTGGAGCAGGAAAAGAGGGTGAGATTTCTCCTGCTGAGGAGGAAGGAGCAGCAGAGGCAACATGTGATGAACTTACTACACCCATTACCTGTCCTCCTGTGCCTCGGTAGGGGAAGAGATAGAGAAAATAATTAGTGAAGTTGAGCCTGGAGAGAGTGATGGTGGGTGGAAGATGTTTTTATGATTTGGCTTTATTTCTCATTATCCCACTCTGATTTAATTGGTAATAAATTCAGTTAATTTCCCTGGGTTTGTTCATGAGAGTAACCAGTGAGTGATCTCTCTCTGTTTTTATCCTGACCCACAAGCCTTATATTTTCTCTACCAGTTCAGCTGAGGAGTGAAGTGATAGAATAGCTTGGTGGTCACCTGGCATCCAGCCAGGGTCAACCCACTAAAGGGATGAAAAAGGAAAAAAAAATAATATGCACAGTAAGTGAAAAAAAACCCTACTTAAAACAAGATTTCTTAGTCTATGCATGACAAGGTTTCCTAGGAGAAGTAACTGAAAAGTCATTCCTCTGAAACAACCACAAATACACAATAGCAACAGCCTGAGATAAAAGAGACAAATTAAAGGATCTCTGTATTTCTAATTTACATAAAATTACATACAATTTACAGAATGTTATGGTTATGTAGTCAAATGCTGACATTAATATTAGCAGTGCAACCTTCTCTATAGCCTTTTGCATATGAATTGTGATACATACCCCCTTTGGGACTGTTGGAATTCCCAGATAGCCTCCTTTCCCTCATTTCCTGAATGCAGAATCAGATTATTCCTTGTGGGGTTGTGAGGGAAAAGGAGGGTGGTGGGGCAGTGGTGGGGAGGAACTGTTCCTGACTGTCTGAGGAGTTTCTGACTCTCCTGGGATGGAACATATTCAGCATGGATATGCTGTTCTGCAAAACTACACAGGAAGAAACCTTCAGATGCTCAGATTTAGGGAAAATCTCATGGGATGCTAAAACATTTCTGAAGCAAGGAGAAAATCTCAGTCAAGTATTTTGTTTCTTTCCCACATGGTGGAGATACTTGAACTCTCAGAGATTTGCATGCTTCTTGGTCTGAGCAAAACCAGTATCTTTCCACTTTTGCAGAAAGGTTTGGCTGCTTGTTTAGAGATATTCACTCCAAAATTTACTCCAGTAGACTAAATGAATGAAAAGTTTTAGAATTAATGCCTAATGGCTAGCTAAGTTTTAAACAACTAAAACCAGTGTATTTGTCTTATAGTCACTCTCTTATATCTAAAACTATTTCACATTATGATTAAATAGTGGTTTTGTGGTTTTGGAGGAACAGTTGGTGGTGGTGCTCTCCCCCCCACACCCTTTCCAGGATGCCATCTGAGAAATGCTTGTTAGCCCTCATCCTTGAAAAACATCACCTGGGCTCAGCTCTTCCTGAGCTTGTCACAAACAATCTCTGCTCCCAGGAATTGCTATTGAGCTCCTGTTTTCCATATGAGCAGCCTTGGAAAATATTTTTCTTACCTGAATGGCATAACATTGATATTCTCACACTTTCAAGGAAAGTCCCAACCCAGACTGTGGCCAGGATGAAACATTGTTATGACTAAAGCCCACTCCCTTGAGACCCTATAAACAGTGGTCCAAAGTGAGACCCTTCAAGCTCTCCTGGACTGCAGCAGGCTGTGACCAGCATCCTTCCTCTGACTGGGGCCTCTCAGAGCCAGTGAACTCTCATGTTTCCTGTACTTGGAGGATTGCTGAACCATGATGACTCCTGGGCTGACACCCTCACTCCTCGAGGCCCAACTCTTAACCCGTCAGGAGATGCAAAGGCATCCAAAGTCAGTATTCCTTGTTTGCACTGACTCCTTATGTCTTGGTGCATAAAAGTGTCCATATGCTATAGCAAATCTGGGAGAAATGCTGCTTTATTAGGTGTTTAAGTACCTTAAATGTCTAAGTAAGTTAGGCCTGTAAGAAAGCTTGTGTCTTATGACTTAACCTTAAATGCTGCTAAGTGTTGTTCTTTTGCTAAGTTGCTAATTATAACTTTGAAGATTTAAGTTAGGTTAAATGCTGTTAAGTGTTATTTCTCTGTTAAATTGTTAAGGTTAAGTTATGAATTAGGTTTAATGTATAATTTAAGTTAAGTATAAGTGTTGTTCCTTTGTTAAATCGTTAGATATAAGGGGTAAGCTATGTTAAAATACTGTTGAGTTTGAGTGTTGTTAAGCTTTTAGGGTGTGTTTTTTTTATCCTTGCCTCCACTGTCCTTTTGTCATACACACCTAAACACACACACACACAAACACACACCCCTGGATAGTTCCCAGTTCATTTCCGTTTTGATTGCTTGGATTTTGTTTGGTTTTGTTGTTGCTTGTTTTTCCTTGGTGTGCCTTAACTGTTCTGTAAATAGTAAAGTGAATTTTGCCAGCAAACTTTGTCGTGTGGTCACTTAATATTAAATCTGGCTTTTGCTGATACCCTTGCTGATGATTTTTTAAGGCGATCTCAAACACTCATTCATAATCATAGATAGACACAGTGCTGGGAAATCACAGGGTACCAAAAAGATGACATTGGCTTTGATATCTAGTCTATAAGGAAGAAAAGAGAGGGGATATGTAAAAGTTTATGCTTTATATTGACCTTATAGTTTCAACTTCTGTGTAAAGCAGAATGGAAACTATGTTTTTTGTACCAGTGGTGTGCCAGGGTGTATTATGTTGGCAGGAATAGGTCTAATGGTTTTAAGGAAAAATAAATGATAGTTTTTGATGTCAACAAAATTCTTCAGCATTTTGTTTGGTATTTTTCTGTGTTCTTTCCGGTTTTCTCTGGATTTAGACAAATAGGGAGGAGGAATTCCTACTTATTTTCTTTCATATAAACAATTTTTTTTTCTCTAAATAAGTTTTCAGTTGTTTTTTCTCTTGTTCTCAGCCTGCAGCTGGACCATCTATGGAATAAATCCGGGTGGGAAAGAGAGGATAGTGGACATGTGCATGCATATTATATAGACATTACAAATGCAATGATTAGGAGCTGATTTTGCATGCTCATACACAGAGGCTGGGGTGGCACACAGTGTCCTGGTGGCTGCAACCCCAGAGAACGAATAAAACATGCATTTTTCATTTGAGAACTAGCTGAGAACAAAGAGACTAGCATCAGGGAATGGGTAGCACGCCTTCAAGTTTAAGCGATGTGAGAAACATGCAGAGTTAAGGAGGAACATAGGAAAAAGAGTGAGAAAGATATATATTCCTGAGCATGAGTGTTGTCTCTCATAAATCCTGAGGTTCTGGCACTGCTTATGGCATTAACCATAAACTACTTGTGATTATGGCAACATTTGATATGACATCTAGATATGTCTGCTCTTTATAAAATGTTTTGCCAAGCAGGAATTTCTGTGTACAATTTGATTAGTCATTTATTCATGGAAATTCTATGTCAGTTGTCAGGAGACAGGAATAAAGTGCTTGGCTCTGGGCAAGTTCTCTTCCCATCATGTATATTTGAAGGGACTCCCAGGCAGATTGAGCGTAAACCTTTCTGCTCCCAATAGCGCATGACAGAGGGGCTCCTGGATATGCTGTAACCTATTAAAAAATGCTGAAATCAGCTCTGTAGTTGAGGAAGGTTTATGGTTAGATCTTAAGTTCTTTCTATTTCATATGCTGTGTGTGTTTCAGGGGAAAGAGTAGTGCCAGAACAGCTGATGAGACTGATATTTGGGTTTAGGTATCCACTGATGCATTACAAACTTTAATTAAAATTATCAGAGCAATGTGTCTTTCTTGTGCCAATTTTTGCTTCACAGGGAATCTAGTAAACAAAGGCGGCATAAACTGTGCATCTCAAAAATGTGCCCACCTCTCTGCAATAATGCTGCCCAGTTTCCAGTTAATCCTACCAAATATTACCTAAAACAAGATTTTGGGGAAGATCTGTCTTCTTTCTATAGGCCATAACATGATTCTGAGCATTTTCCTCCAGTCTTTAATGCTGAAAATTTCAGAAATGCAGATTTTTTTTTAATATATGTACACATATCTCAGAATGAGAAACAATTTGGTTGTTGTTTCTTGGTTGTGGTGTGGTTTGTTGTGGTTTTGTTTTGTTGGTTTTTGGTTTTTTGGGATTTTTTGGAGGGGTTTTGGTTTTTTGGTTTTGGTTTTTTGTTGATTGGTTGGTTGGTTTGGTTGGCTGGTTGATTTTGGGTTGTTTGTTTGTTTGTTTGCATGTTTTCATTGAAAATTTGGGCTAAGAACTGTTCTGAGTTTATAAGAAACTGATATTTCTGTCTCTTCCTTGAATTTGTCTCAGCAGTCCTTTGACATTATCAAGACTCCATGGCTAGAGACTGAGTGTTGGCAGTGGTGGGATGGCATGAGAAATTGAACGGGTGAATGGCTCTTCTTGGTATCTTCAGCTGTCTATGGCCTTTAAAATTTGGATGAGCACCAAATTATAGAGTTTCTTTGGTAAGGGAAAGATTTTCCCAGGAAAAAGGGATGAAGAAAAAGAAAAAGATGAAGTGTGAAGCACAAGTAGAATTATACCATTGAGTACACTCATTGTCTGTGGTAGATTTGCATAGTCTTAGTCATATAGAGGTGAGTAACTATGTGAGTAATGCCATTGACTTCTGCAAATTTAAGCAATGCTTGAGTAGGAGAATTGAATTATTTTCTGACTATGGTATCATGAGCAGCTGTTCACAGTTTTCCCTACCTTTCTTTATTCCAACACAAAATCTTAACAACTGTTTTTCTGGAGTAATTTCTCCTTCTCTTGTTTATTTTTTATGAGATTTTACAGTTGAAGTCTTTCCATTAAAGATTATTTGAAATATAACCCTCTTATCTGAGGACATTTTCCAGTATTTAGGCCACGTGAAATATTTTGTTATTTTAGAAACACCTCTGAGAGAACTTCCACTGAGTTACCATGTTCTGAATAACATTTTCATCACAGAAGAATAAAGGGTCTATATTGGAGAATCCTCGAGTGTTTCTTACCATTCCTTATTGTCTTTCTTTTTTGCCTTACCTAAGCACATCCAAAACTTTGCTCACTTTAAGAGTGTAGTACCTCTTGGAACCATGGATGATGTTCTTGGATTACCAAGAGAGAACATCCTATAAGTAGTTCAGGAATATTCATAATAACAGGAACATTTCCTTGTTGGCCAACATCATAAAGCAAAGTAGATGTATCCAGAATCTACATCCAGCATCTTGGTTAAGACTGGTTCCCTTTGATTCCAGCTAATCCTGATGAAATCTCAGCTAAATCCAGATTAAAAGAACTTCAAATTGCCTTGGAAGTATTTCTTTCTCAAGCAAGGCATTTGAAATCACCTGCAGTTCGTTGCAGATTCCCTCCTGCGTTTTATTTATGGATGTTTAGGGTAATGCATTCCTGGTTTTGCTTGGTGGTTTGAGAATACATTGTAGGAAAGACTCATCAAAAAAAAGACTCACGAAATTTCATTCCTTAGTGTCGTTTCTGGCTTTTGCTTATATCCTTAATGTATTATAACACTCTTCTGAATCCTGCTTCTGCCCCACTCTTGTATCCAGGGTCATAGTACCTACCTATAGGCTAATATCCTTTTACTAGACCCTTACAGCCAGCAGCCCATCCTGACAGCTACAAAAAGGAATTTTCTACAAGAAAACATGTGCTTTTCCTATCCCTGAGTTATTTTTTTTCCTAGCTTTGGAGACATATCCCTCTTTTTCTGGAAGTACTGGCTGTCTCTTATTATTCTGCAGCTCAATTCTCCCATAGAGGGACCTGCAGATTTCTGTGCTGTCAAGCCTAAATCTTTAAATGAGTTTATCTTCAAAAGAAAGCATGATGCAAAATAAGAGGGATTAATTTGCTCAAAAGCTGTGACCCATGAGTACAGCTGAAGCAGAAATGAAATATCTGTTCTCCAGTGCCACCTTCTGTTGCAGAAATGTACATTCACACAACTTGGATAGAATGCATTGCTTCCATCTTAAGCATCCAAGAAATACATGTTTAAAGTTCAGCTTGCTGCTTCACACTCTTTTAGCAATCACTGAAGAGAATATGTTCTACAGTAGATGTCTTGTGCCATCCAAAGAAAGCATTTTAACTAGGTAAATGATGTGTTATCAGAAGAATTCAATCCTAGAGGTGCAAAGCAGACATCAGATATAAATATTATTTTTCTGAGTAGGAATTACTATATTACAGAAAACTGAGAGAGCATAAGTTGCTTGGCTCCAGGTTTAAACTGTGATATGGACCACCATACAAGATTGTCTAACACTAAAGAAAGGCACATGCAATCTGTATACAGTCTCAGCTGCTGAATTAAAAAGGACTACACAGAACTGAGACAATATTGGGGAAATCGGAATGGACTGGAGAGTAATTGCATTGAAAATCAAAAAGGTAACCTGGTCTTTATGTGGTGAACAGAGGGATGTGAAGAGAGGGATGTGAAGAGAGTGTAGCAGTTAAACAGCAGGAATCTTATCTCTCAGAAGACAGGGTGCAGTTACCAGCACAGTGACAGTAACATATGACTCCCTTTTGCCTTCATGATAAAGGTAGAAATCATTTTACCTTGATTTTTTTTTTTAGTTTAGCACATCTTGGTGTGACATATTGTAGAGGCCCGTGCAAAATGGAAAGAATCTTAAAGTTGCCACTTAGAGAAATGAATAAAACATTCAATGTTATTAATATTTATAACTGGTAGCACAAAGAAGACTAGTAGCAGCCTAATTAATGCTCAGTGGTATGAAAAGGTCTGTATGGTATTCCCCTCTGGACGGCAGTCAGTGAGGCTGGATTCTGAGCTGACTAACACAACATCCCTCAGATGTCATGCTGTTTACCACTGTCAGTCTGGCTTATAACCTGCATGTGAGATGTACCCTTGCTGTAGGTTTTTAGAAGGTCTGATCTTTTCTTAGATCATAGCTGTCCAGATAGGCAGCTGTGGTGTTTTGAGAAGATGTGTTGGAACCAATCAAGCCATACTAATATAAACACTTGAGCACACTTGCCCAGTCAATTGTTTGTCACTTGTTTGAAATAATTATCGTTGTTTAAGTGCTTTTTGAAGAACTGTGATGGAGTCTATGAAAATCTGTACTTCAATTTAATTTTAAACCATTCTGTTGACAGAAGTATACATAAAGACAAGCATGCTTTTAAAAATTATATTGACCAAGGAAATATCTTACTGTTCCTTGCAAGTTTAAAGTGATTAGGGGAATACAAAACTTCCAAGATACAGGCAGCAAAATTAACCTAGATAATGATGTTTTACATTACAGTTATTGAATTTATCCTGTTTTGGAACTCAGATGACAAACATCTTAAAAATACTGTGATTAGTAAATTGCTTTGGCAGATTCTATAACTGACACTTAAAGAGATAAAGACACCAGAAAAGATACAACAGATAATACAAATTATAACCAGTAGGCTCCTTTCTTTGCAAAAATGTCTGTTTGGCTATAGTGTAAGGAAATAAAAACAGGGCCATGAGACAGGGAAAAGAAACCATAAGAATATTTAACTAACACCCTCTTTCCTATTATTAAATCTGTCCTTTGTCATTTTGTTTTTCCTGCTCCTTGGCATATAAGCTGCTCTCACTCAACCTCCCACATTCATCATAAGGCAGATCTGAGTAGGATTAAGGGAATAATTTAAAATATGCTTCTAAAGATTCTTGAAAGTATTTTTGTGACCATTATGGAATAAAGCAGTTAGGATTCCATTCGCCACAGACATGGAGATCTGTTTGTATTTTACACTTCATTTCATTAAACCTTCATTTCAAATATGGGTAATTTATTAGGACATATTTCTAGGTAGGAAAGAATGAGCTGGCATGTATTTAATGTTCAATTTAAGTTTCTTTATGCTGATCTGCTCATCAAAGTGTGAGGTGTGAAGCGTCTTGCTGAAGTGACAGAAAGTTCTGCCTCTGGAAGTTCTGCTTCCTCATGATACAATTACTCCTCTGAAGAAAATGTGATGTGTTTTAACAGGGAGGAAATCGAGTGGAAATCAGGAATCTGGAGTTCTTTCAGAACCCTGCCACTAGCCAACTCTGTCATCTTGATTATATTACCCTGAAATAAAAACTTTACATAAGAATGAAGTGGAATTGAGATGTTTTTATTCCACATACTCTTGTAAATTATTTTTTATATATTTTTCTTCCCGCTACCACATTTGCCATGTCTTTAGCAAGAAAGTGGAGCTCTGCTCCTTCACATTTTAAGTCTTGACTTGTTCAAAGCAATAAGGTACAGCTTAAGTATATCTATAGCCTTCAGCTTGTGTAACATACCCAGAAGAGACAATATCCTGATGGTTACACAAGGTTCAAAGAATCAAAGTTGGTTTTCTGTACCTTAAAAATGGAAGAAAATTAAAATTTAGATAGTAGTGAATATTTTGGTAAAATAATAGGTATGACATGTCCAGAAAAGACTTTGAGGGCTGTTTCAACACTTGAATCCTTTTAAATATAGCCTTACATTTTCTCTTGCATCACTCTGTCTGTTTATGTATGTATGACCTGTACACAAACATGCTGAAGTTCAAATTAGACTTTGAAATCCTTACGTAATGTTGGTAAATCTGGTTTTTTTTGTGGAGATCTATTTATATCCTTGAGGTCCCTTACAAGCTGGAACTGTATGATTCTGTGATCGATTTTTATATGGATTTATTCATACACCCCAGTGCAAATGTGTACCTTACTTTTTCTTTTGATGAGGAGATTTGGTGTCTGTCAAATAGAAAGGTTTAATATTCAGCATGAACACAACAAACAAAAATTAAAAGAACTGTTTCTTCTACTGTATTCTTTAGATAATTTGGAAGTTAAGATTTTTCCCTTTCTGCTTTTACATTTGCTTCTGGATATTTATGACTGTCAGTGACATTCAGTAGGTTTCATGAACAAAGAACATGATAATAAGGCCTGAGCTGTTGTGTTACTGCTGCTATTTCCTTTCTCACTTTTTAATATAATGGAGAAAATAAAACCTTAATCACTAACAATGACTGGTAAACTAGCATCACAACTCAATCCCATGGGGATGATTTACTCATACCTTGCATACCATATATAGCATTAGAAGCTTTTAAAAACTTATTGCTTGCCATCAATTTTAATAAAAACACCTCACATCTGCTATTTTAGATTTAATGAAAAGAAAATTTCATTTTTTTTGTGTGTGTCAATGGAAATAAGGAATTAAGTTTTTCAACACATGCATCATCAAAGGGAATTAACTCAATGATTTATTCATTGTTTTTTCTAAGTGTTTCATTAGAATTCATATTCTTCCTAGAGAGGACTGAAAATTATTAGGGTAAGCAAAGGTTGCAAAACTTTGCATTTAGGAGCTGATCTAAAGAGGAATGCACAGATTCATAGTATAATTGCTTAGTAATTATTACAGTACATTTTTCAGTATAAAACTGAGGACCCTTTCAATTCCTTTTATTCCTAGTATGCAACGGAAATGGCTTTGTTAGCAAAGTGGTACGCATATTAAATCTCCAGGATGGACATCAAAATCTGTCTCTTATCTTATGTAGACTGTACTGTTTCTCCTCCATCCCTCATCTTTTTGTCCTATTTTCTGTTAGAATAATCTACATGCTACATAGACTTTGTCAAATTTCTGTGGCACGAGGGCTTCTCATTCAATGGGAAATGTTATCAGGTACATCAGGTTTGACATGGTATGAGTCCTTAGTGTTGTCTTGGGTTATATAAGGATTATGAATGGTTTAAAATTGTTGTACAGCATTTGAGGAGTGTAAGAATTAAGGCAAAAACATTACTGCTCAATAAGATTAAAGGTAGACTGAAAATAACTGAACTAGACTGTGTAAGGGATATATAAATTCAAATACAAGCAGTATGCCAATTAATTTCTAATTTGAAACTAGTTTTAATTTATCTTTCCCACGGGAGCTTTGTCTATTGGATCTGGCTATTATTTAATTTCAAGCCCATATTCATGTTATACAGGATGCTTAGCTTTTTAAACTTTTCTTGAGACACAGAAAAAATAGTATCATATTCACAATGTAAGCTCAGTCAAAAAAATTTTTTTTCGTATCTTTTTCCTCCTAAGATGTTATTCTTTAAAGGACTAATACGTTTTTTCCCCCATCATTATTAGCAGAGGTACTAGGCCAGTGTATATATTTTGCTCATGAATGCAGGGATGAGCACATGCTGTTTCCAAAATGGGTGAAACTGCTTGATGACAATGAGAGTCCTAGAAGTCTACACAGAATTTACACCATCTGTTAATCTGTGACAACTAATAAAGTATTGGGACACAAAGGAGATGTTTAATTTCTATATTTATTACAAGGCTTATTCAATAATATGGTCAAGCCAGGATCTTGGCAGAAAATTTCCCATTTCTTTTTAAAATTCTGGTGCCTTCAAGCAACGTGGCCTTGATGTATGATGAGTAGATGATTTTTAGAAACCAGAAATATGAATAATGTCTTTAAAGCTGTTCATATTTGGTCAAATTACTAAATTTTGAAACATACTCTCCATACATTTTTAGATTCAATTAAGATACCCTCCACTTAGTTAATAAGATACTCCCCAAACTCTTACTGGACTACTGTATACTGTGCTGCTCAGGTCACTTGAATGGAGAGCAGATAAATTTATTAAGTTACCCTTTCCCATGCTTAGGTAGAAAAACTGAAAAGCAAAACTTCTGCCTCAGCCCTCCCTCTTGCAAAAGTACTGTAGAAAGTACACAGGTAGAAAGAGCTGGGAACACTGGCAAAAATTACTGAAGATAGAGATGGACTATGTGCTAGGATGGAGGAAGAAAAGGAATATGCAGCTGGGAAGGAATTATCAATGAAAAACTATTGTGAGCCAGGTGGATTATGTCAAAATAGACGTGGAAGGACTGCTGCACTCTAAGTAGATGCTGCGTGACAGAGATCAAGTCTGGACACAAAAAAAAGGTATATTCAAGACTCTAGAGTAGTGGTCAAAAAATAAAACACAGAATCACATAATCAAAGAATCATCAAGTTTGGAAGAGACCATTAAGATCATCTAGTCCAACCACCAGCCCAGCACCGCCATAATCACCCCTGAAACATAGCCCCAGGTGCCACACCCAGACACCTCTTGAACACTTCTGGAGATGGTGACTCTACCACCTCCCTGGGCAACTTATTTCAGTGCCTAACCACCCTTTCAGCAAAAACTTTTTTCTAATATCAAATCTGAACCTCCCCATGTGCAACTTAAGGCCATTTCCTCTGATCCCTTCACTTGAGACATGGCAGAAGAGATTGTCTCCCACCTCACTACAGCCTCCTTTCAGGTAGTTTTAGAGAGAAGTGAAGTCCCCCTAGGCCTCCTTTTTTCCAGGCTAGGTAACCTAAGTCCCTCATCCATTCCTCATAGGACTTATGTTCTAGACCCTTCACCAGCTCCATTGCCCCTCTCTGGATGTGCTGCAGAACTTGAAAACCTTTTTTGTAGTGCAGGGCCCAAAAAAATACAGGATTTAATGCGTGGTCTCACCAGTGCCAAGTACAGAGGGAGAATCACTTCTCCAGTCCAGCTGGTCACACTGTTCTTGATACAGGCCAGGATGCCATCTGCCTTCTTGGCCACCTGGGCACGTTGCTGGCTCATGTTCAGCCAGTTTTCAACCAGGACCAGCAAGTGCCTTTCTGCAGGGCAGATTTCCAGACATTTTGTCCCCAGCCTGTAGAGCTGCCTGGGGTTGCTGCGATCGAAGAGCAGGACCCAGTACTTCACCTTATTGAACCTCATCCACTTTTCCTCAACCCATCAACCCAGCCTGTTTAGATCCTCCAGCAGATCAACGCTCCCACCTAAGTGTGTGCCAGCTCCAAACTTACTGAGTTTTCATCCAAATCATGGATAAAGATGTTAAACAGGACCGGCCCCAATACTGAGCCCTGCGGAATACCATTAGTGGCCTGCCACCAAATGGTTTTAACTCCACTCTCCACCCCTCTCTGGTCTCATCCTTCCAGCAAATTTTTCACCCAGGAAGGAATGCACCCATCCAAATCATGAGCAGCTAGTTTCTACATCATAGTGGACATTGTAAAATTATTAGGTTGTCTATCTTTATTGATGGCTTTGAAAGTAGTTTGTGATTATTTTATTTTTATTATTGCAGCATCCACTGGTCACAGACAAAATCTGGCTCCAATCTCCTAAGCAACTTCAGCTTGGAGACAATTGTCCCCAAAGGCCACCAAAGCAGTAACATGTGTTTGATTGAATATCGTACCAGATCAATGCCTTGAAAGCACTGTTTTTGCCTTAATTAAAAGCTTAGTCTGCTTAGTTAGGGTTATTAATTAGATAGGGTCCCTGCAAGTTAGTGGAAAAAACTTAGGTATGATGATCCATGTTAAACAGAACAACATCTAGTGTTAGCAGCATTATTGGGTTCTAATTACACTCTGTCTTAAGGACACATATTTCATATTTGGCACTTTAAAATCCATTCAGCAAGCCACATTTATGATTCAGATATTTGCTTTCATTTTTGTTTCCATACCTATATGTTGAAGTGTCTGTATAGGAGCACAGGACATTTATTTGGAAGAGAAAATTAAAATTTAAATTTTTTGGGGCGTTTTTTGTAATGGTCTTTTATGAAAGGATCACAGGCTGATTTTCTCTTTCGTCTTCTCAGTGATGTAATTGTGTCTGGTTTAGCTGGTAAAAAAAGAGCCAACCTAATTTTGAGATAGATTAGTCTGTCATGGCAACTGTCAGCAGCAGATTTTGGGCCCCTACTGGTAGGACTTGTTGATGGGCTGCTGTTATCTCCTAACATCCCCCAAGAATACAAGCCTGCAAGGAGAGATGTGAGATACATGTGAATGTGGCAGAACATTTTACAGCCTGAGGTACCCATAATCACTGAAGCCTAAAACACTTCAAATTCAGTGGGTAGAGATGACTACTACTTAACCATCTTATAAACTTGGCTAAAATTTTTGTCTCAACTGCAGGTTAATATATATGATAATTTTATAATCCTTCATGATATGGCTCTTTCTTTGTCTTTAAAAAAATAAATCTTGAACACTTTTTTTCTAACCAAAAAACATGCATCCATAATAAACCCTGGAGGAGACAATTCAATAAAAGAATACATATGCATCCGGAATTCATTCAGTATTTTTGATTTCCCTTGGTTCCTTTAGATTTTCCTTCAAGCTTTAAACTCCTAGGAGCATATTCATCCCAAATGTATACTGAGTTCCCTGCAGTCAATGGAGTTATGTTGCCATTGTGTTTGAAGTTGTGAACACTTTAAGAAAGGTTCTGTATTTAGTTTTTATAATAAGTTTATAATAAGTTATATAGTTTATATTGAACTGCTGATGGAAACTTCCTCTTGTCTTTAAAGAATGGTGTTGTGGCTCACTTTAGAAGCAAATACAGAATATCCTGTGTTTATCCAGCTCTGTGCTGGACATTTTGTCCAGAAGGATACTACGAGAGAAATTATCAAAAGCTTTACTGAAATCCAAAATTGTTACATCAACTGGCTTCCTGTGATCAGCTAGGGGAGTTACCTTGTCATAAAAGGAAATCAGGTTTGATAAGCTGGACTTTTCTCTCATGAAGCCGTGCTGGCTGTAACCAATGACTGCATTGTTCTCCAGGTGTTTTTCAATACATCCCATAATAATTTTCTCCATAGCTTTCCCAGGCACTGAAGTGAGACAGACAGGCCTGTAGTTTCTGGGGTCCTCCTTCTTGCCCTTCTTGAAAACTGGGATGATGTTCACCACCTTCTAGTCATCTTGCACATCTCCAGATTCCCAAGACTTCTCGAAAATAATTGAAAGAGGCTTTGCAATGACATCAGACAGCTCCTTGAAGATTCTCAGATTAATCCCATTGGCTCCATAGATTTGTAGGGATCCAGCTGGAGCAGCAGATCCCACACAAGTTCAGGATCAGCTGGGAGCTGATCATTGTCACAGTCATGGTCCTCCAGCTCAGGGCACTGAAACCTCCTTGGTCTGTCATCTGTGTTGAAGACAGAGCAAAGAATGCATTAAAAATCTCTGCTTTGTCTCTGTCCCTATTTGCAAGGTGACCATCCTAATCCAGTAGCAGGACAATGTTATTTCTACACAGCCTTTTGCCATTAATGAATTAAAAAAGAATCTTTTTATTGTCCCCCACGTTTCTGGCCAGCTTCAAATCCAGTTGAGCTTTGGCTGTATGAATTTTCTCCCTACAGTGGCAAGAAGCATCTCAGTATTTTTCCCCGACCTTGCTCCCACTGGGCATACACTTTCCTTTTTTGCCTTACTTCCAAGAGAAGATCCCCTTGTTCAGCCAACCCAGCCTTCTGCTTCATCTGCTTGGCTTTTGACATTTTGGAATTTCTGCTCCTGTGCCCTTACATGTTGATGTTTAAAAAGTGACCCACACTGATGGACCCCAGTGCCAGCAAAAACATTTTTCCAGGAGATCTTAATCAGTAATTCTCTGAGCAGCCTGAAGTCTGCTGTCCTTATGTCCAGAGCTGAGGTTTTGCTGGCACTTTTCGTCTTGTCAACACAGATTTTAAACTTGATCACTTTGCTGTGGCCAAGATGGCTGCCAATCTCCACTCTGTGGACGAGCAGCAGATCAAGGAGGGCATCTGTCTGGGCTGGCTTCTTTAGGACCTGTTCCATGAAGTCATTTAGGTGTTTTAGGTGTTTTCTGGCCTGGGTTGTGCCAGCTGTACGAGGGCAGTTGACTTGGAAGTGTCCCTCACTTCTTCCTCAAAGAATAATTCTTTGTCGTGATTTTCCTGGCTAGGAAGTCTATAGTAGACTCCTGTGATGACATCCACTTTGTTTGTCCCTTGATTCTTACCCAGAGGCTCTCAACTATCCCATTGACAATCGAGAGCTCCATGCATTCTAAACCTTCCATTACATACAGTGCTCAAACTCAGGATGTGCTGCAAATCCCTAGGTGAATTCTCTAAGGTAGATCTGAAATATGATTCTGTCATTGCTGGTGGTTTTGAGAGTTTTAAAGTTTATCATTGTCCTGCGTGATGCTGCAGTCACAGTGAGCATCACATAGCCAAATGTTTGGTGGCTTCCGCTCACAGGTGCTTGTGAAAGCTTATAAACTTTTCTGGTTTGTTAGGCTTGTACTCCCAAGTCAAATGAATCTGAAAGCAATGTATGACTCCAAATAATTCCCTCAATAAAAGAACAGGAGAAAAAACCCACTATTAAAATTCAGACTTAATGAGAAAAGAAGAATAATTCAGCACACAGAGTCCCACTGGTTTTATACTTAGAAATCATAAGGGGTATTGCAGTGTAATGGGAACAAAAGTTTTCTCCCAGAGCTGCAAGTTTTCCTGTAGAATGTTTTCCACTTCACCACTTTGAATCACAATTATTTCTGTGGAAAATCTTGTCTGCCTTTTTTTTTTGTTAGTTATAGCAGGTTAATCATCCATAATAAAGCATTAGTTATTTTTGGATTCTAATTTTAATACAAGCAACAGCTACTAAAATTGCCCCAGAGGAGAGAATGAAATTCCCATTGTTGCACCTTTTTGATAAATTCATATGTTGAAAAATAATCTGCCTCATTATACAGGTGGAGGCTCATAGGGCTTCCTCCTTTCAGTCAGGAATGGATATCTGTCTTGAGAGATACAGAAATGTCAAATAAGGGAATACTACCCCATTTTATAATGAAAGGCCTATGGCACAAGAAAAGTATGTGACTTTAATAAAATTTATTTTAAAAAAAGAAACTGGTGTGAGTGTGAATTTCTCTCCAAGGAGTCCAAATCCAGGACACTGACATCTGGGTTAAGCTTTTCAAATTCTCCCCACTCCCCAAGAAAGGCAAAATATATCAGCTAACAGGCTGAAAAGCTGAACCTGTGCAAGGCACTGCTCAGACACTTAAGCCACCTGGCACTGTGTCTGGCATTTCCATTACCTGTCTTTCCAAAATGTGGCCATATTGAAGCTGCCCCATCTCTGCATGTGTGTTTTGTCCAGACTAACTCCTGAAGTATGCCAGATATTTCAGAAGGGTTTCACATGGTACGGGCCAAAACCACATCTAGCCTAAAACTTTACCAGTGTGTAACAGGAACCATTTATATCTTGTTTAATTTATAAATGCAGGATTGGAGTTTTGATTCCACCTGCCCTGCAGTTAAGCACAATGAAATAGGCTAAGTCACCATATTTCCCATTAGAAGGAAATGATGGTTCTTTCAGAAAGCTTCATATAGCAACCACAATTTGAATTTGATAAATAATCTCTATAAGCAGGACCATGCACTTTCTGCTTAGTCCCAACACAGAATATATCTATGTATACATATATTATGGATCGAGAATAATGGAACAGCTTTAATATTTTATAGGGTTCCATAACCTTACACAGATACAGCCTTATGTAGAAGACAATACATTTTAGTAGTCAGACAAAAAAGTGCTGGAAAGGTTTTCATGGAACCATTATGAGTTCTTCATTTGCTGAGACTCCTAAGAGGCTACAACACACAGAGATATCATACAAAAATCTAACATATATTTCAACATTTTTATGTATGAGGATGGATTGCCTTTATTGGACCAATTGACTCTGCCTGTTTTTCCATAAACACAGCAATTATGTAAAACAGGCCATTGCTGCACAGCAATAATGTTCCCAGTTATAGTGCCTGACTGGTTGGACTAGGAGCCACTGTGCCTCACCTAAACACCTAAACTTGAACAGAACCAATCTCTCTTTGAACCCTTCAGAAATACCTTTCTCTCCCTCTCCCTCTCCCTCTCCCTCTCTCTCCCTCTCCCTCTCTTTTTCTCTCTCCCTCTCTTTCTCTCCCTCTCTTTCTCTCTCTCTCCCTCTCTCCAACTTATTTCAGAGGACTGATTCTAGTCTTAAGATTCAGGCATTTAGCATGCCTAAACGAGATGAACTCGAATCCCACAATTCCTTTTTATCACATTATTTTAATGCAAATTTCAAGTTAAGATATGATTCATAAAACCAAAACTTGCAGAGCTACACAGAACTCAGGCATGCTGTGTTTTTAGTCTCAAAACAGCTCACATTTACTACAGATCTTATTACAACTATGAAATTTGTGTAGGGCAGTAATGAAACTGTCATGTTAAGTGTAAAATGAGCTATTTTGCTTTGTTGCTAACTGCCTCTTTGTTTGTGTTATATTTCATAAGTGTACTGTATCTTCATAAATATGATGGAATACCATAATAACTTTAGGGGAACTGCCACAACTACTTTGTTTTATGAAAGGTAATATTTTATTTTCTTAGCATTTGTATTGAAACTTGTGCTGATTGTGAATATTGGTAAAATTGGAAGATTTTTAGAAAGACAGTGAATTGTTTAAAATTAAATAATGGTATTAATTAAAAAGAAGCATAGAACTGTGCTGAGTGGTATAAACATTTGTTACACAGATATGTAACCTGACTTTGAAATACAAAATTAAGCAAATTAACTAAAATTCTAGGCTTCTTTTCTAAAGCTGGTAAACAGACAATATCTCATGGATTTCATTAGAAACTACCAGACATTCAGTGTTTGCAAAAACAAGGAAATGAGTAAAGATCTCTTCACCTGCAAAAAAATCCATCAAGTAAGCACGTTAATACTCCAGACCTTGAGAACAAGGTCTCCTGGAGCAAATAAGATTATAAGATCTTGGGGGTTTGTGCAAATATGGTAATGAGAAGTGCTGTCATAGAGATGGATGCTAAGTGAAAATCACACTCTAACTCAGAAGAATTCACTTCTGTAAAATTATCACATCTGTGTGTCAGTGAGGGTTTGTTGTGAATTTAGGATTTGACTCAATGTAAACATTTCTTTAAAGGCTTCTCTGTGTTGTGATTCCCTCCCTACACACCAGTCTCTGACTTTAGGAAAGCTTTTTAATTTGAATACCTTTGTGGTAAAGAAGGCTTGGAGACCTTACAGCACCTTCTAGTATCTAAGGGGTGTCATAGGACTGCTGGAGAAGGACTTGTTGCAAGCGCATGTAGTGACAGAACAAGGAAGAATGGCTTCAAACTGAAAGAGGGAAGGTTTGGATTGGATATTAGTGAGAAATTCTTTACTGTGAAGTTGGTGAGGCACTGAAACAGGCTGCCCACAGAAGTTGTGGTCTCCCCATCCCTGGAAGTGTTCAAGGTTCAAGGCCGGGTTGGATGGGGCTCTGAACAACCTGGTCTAGTGGAAAGTGTCCCTGCCCATGGCAGGGTACGAAAACTAAATGATCTGTAAGGTCCCTTCCAGCCCAAATCATTCTATGATTTTATGAGTCATAGGAGGTCATTTTGCAATTTTCTGATAAGCTACAGCTTCAGCTGCTATGAATCTGTAGAATCTGTGGTGACTGTGCTCACTTATCTAGTCTTTATGATTGCCTTGAATGTTAATCCTCTTTGGGGCACATTGCCACAGCAAATACCCACTGCTTCTGGAACCCACCCAGGAAGCCACTGGCCCCACTGGTGCTTGACATCTGCTTTTTCACGTCTTTATTTCTCCCTTAATTTAAATTACTGAATTTATAACCAGTTAGATAAATAAACCCTTAATCTCCTTATTTCCCAGATAAATTGTGGTTTATGTCTGAGAGTGTTACATCCTGATGTATCCAATCTAGACCACCATCTAGGAGGTCTGCTCTCCAGGGTTGCTTACCTTTGGGGCTTTTCCATATTAGCTAAGGGTCTCCAGAAAGTGAACTATAGCTGTCCACATTAGATCAGATGTGCCTGAGTTCAGCACATGGAAGATTTGATTTCTGGGTATGAAACAGGTTTCAATGAACAGTCAGGTAAAATCCACATTTTTACACTTGTCTGTGGGCAGAATAATGTTCAGAACCATGAAATGGAGAGATTCTGCATTCAGACACAAGGGAAATACAAGACCAGTTGTAGAACTGGTGACTGAGAGCCCAAATCAAGCACTTGTGATTTGGTATCGCAAGTCTGCTCTTAGAGGAGGCAGAATGCTTTGAACCTGCTTCCCTGAAATGGGGTTTCATACCTTCATCAGGTTAAAAATGTCAGTGCAGGTCCTGGGAGCAGGGATCAAACACCTCACCAACTCAGCCAGACATGCCAGTGTCAGTGTTAAGCCCAGGATCCAATTTTCCCGCTCTTCTTGTGGCTCTTTAACCCTTGTAGGTTAAAACCCACCACCATATTGCCATGTTCCTTCAGCAAGAATATTCAGGAAACCAGACCCCAGGCTAATCAGTGTCTGCCTTGTCTTGTTGATCTAGGAAAAGAGCTAGACATTTAACCACTACTCTAATCCGTCAGCTGAGTAGAATGTCTGAACTGGATGAATTTGAATGCCCCCCACAGATTTTTCACAGGGACCTCTTTCTCTCTGCCACCTTTATGTAAATTACACGGGGTAGCAGAAAGCTAAATTTTCATGAAGCAGGAAGCTAAGAAAGGTGGACTGATATTTTTCATTTCAGATATGCAGATGATTCAGAGGGATGATGATGGAATAATACAAATTCAGATTAAAAATAATATTGTATGTAATTGAATATGGGAGCATCTTAATAAAGAAAAGATTGTCATCTTTAACTAGGTATCTATCTAGGTATGGCATACACTAAGGTAAGGAGAAGCCATGATCTTAGTGCAGAGAGAATGAGAAATTTTTCTCTCATATTGATTGCTTCTGAAGTACTATTCCTCTAACATTTTCCTTCATTTATCACACTCTGAGGTTGCTGTATCTGCAGGACTTGCAATTTGTGGTCCTCTAAATGGCCTGTTGATTAACTCTGCACGTACTCTGGGCAAAAAATGACTTACATTCTTTTAGTACACAAGTGCCGATTTTAACTGAAAGTCAGCACTAAAAGCCAGGAGGTGATCCAGTGTAACTAATAGGGCGGCTATTATAGACTGCAATGTAACAGAAGGTATTAAATTATTGGTTTTTAGTTACAATGAAAGTTGTTCGGAATCTCTGTTCATTTTTACTAGCAAGTACTAGCAACCTGAATCAAATTTAGTCTCTTGAATTAATTTTTACTGTTCCTAGAATGAAAATTAGAGACTTAGTATAGAATTCAGTGCAAATTTTTCTTGTGAGATTTTGAAAGCTTCATAGCAAAAGCCTGATTTCACTCATTGGAACATAATTAGTTTGTTGACAGGGAATAAAAATAATGTAAAGGTTATGTTTCCACTGCTTCCAATATGGTACGTTATTGATACATGCATAGAAAATATGCTAACATCTCACGTCATATCTACAGGTAGAACAAGCTGACACAGTGCAAAAATGAAAATGAATCTCTCATATTGCCTACAGAAGGGCATCACAAAATAATAGTGGGGTAAAGAACTCTCAGTCCACAAAACAGAGTAAATAAAATTACTTTAAGAGGACAGAAGTAATAAAATACTGTAAGGGTAGAACTGATATCAGTAATTCTGTCTGGAAACACTCTACATTCAGAGACAGAGCCACACAATTAGACTTACTCCTTAACAGTGAAAAACTGGAGTCTTCCTTGTAAAAAATTGATTTTCTGTAGGATATTCAGCTTAGATTGAGGACATATCCTATTGAGAAAAGCTTTCTTCACAATAAAAAAGCTAAAAGTTTCCTCTGCTGTTTGTGTGGACTATTACTAAAGGAAAAAGAGTCAACAACAACAACAACAACAACAACAATCTAGCAAAAGCTCTGATACCAAACTTGTGATAGCTACCACATGAGATGTCAGATGAAGGCTCCCAATACTATCCCCACTAGGTGACAGCGTGATATTTTCAAAAACTCTTAGATACAAAGAGGCACCAGATCAGATTTTCAGAAATACTTCATGACAGGCTGATGAGAAGCATTCACCATTACAAGTAATCAAAATCCAAATGGTGGGAACCTTGATCCAATAGAAGAGACTTTTAAAAAGGAATTGATAGCTTGGTCTGTAGTTTTGCCGTTTCTTTTCAGTGTTTCGCAGAATTCTCACACCTATGCACTCCAGTCTAGATGGTGTCTTTGATCTCATCTCTGTTTACTGCGAAGAGGTTCAAACTTCATTGTGTCTGTTTCTTAGTTATAAAAGTTATCTCCAACTTGGCTGATTGGAGCCTTAGCAGGCACATAGAATGTAGTGGCTTTGATGACTGATGATGATTAAAGAGAGCACTTGAATCTTTGGGTGCCAGAGGCGCAGTGGTTGTCTGAAGGACAGGCAGAAGAGCCAAGAACACAGCTCTGATGTGATACCAGCTTCTAAAACCCTGCCAGTGCCACAGCTGCTTGGTATTTTAGGTGGATAATTTTGCTGCTGTTATGTGACTTTTCATTATTCTTGAAAAATATCATGGAGATTTGCTCCTTGTGTGACTATCACAGTTTGGGAGACAATAGGAACTGGACTTGGCTGCATCCCCAGGCTTACTGTGGTTGGAAAAGAACATGATTATGTGTGAAAGGAGAAACACATAATCCAAGCAGAAATGCCAAAAAGGAGCACGAGAAATGCTCCCATTAACCCTGTGTATTCCTGCTTTGTTGTAAATTATGTCCTGATCAGCTTAATTTTACTCAAACTAAGGTAGAATTTTATAGTGAAATTAATAAATGTTAAAACCTACGTATTCTCTTCAGCTGTCTTAAAACTATAAGATTTTAAAAAAAAAAATCTCTGTTGTAGCTCTGTACTTGAGAAAACTATGACCTATAGAATTAATAATACTTACCCAGAAAGTAAATAATATTCATATCAAAAAACATTACAGTCTGAAGTATACTTTGGAGTTCAAGCCTTCCCATTCCAACTAAACAGTTAAAAATGAAACATTCCATGAAAATATTTTCTTCAGAGTTCCTTTGTTTTTACATTTTTGCCATCTGGTAGGGGCTCTATTTATAACTTTGTTGCCTGAATTTCAGTGAGAATTCTGGGCTTCATGTGTTTCAATATAATTTTAGGAGATTTTAAATTTTTCTTATTGCTATTTCATTGCATGATAACTGGGTGTACAAATGATTCTTTCAACATTTCATTCTGCTACAAATTGCAAAGTAATAAATTCCTATTTCTGTCTTTAGCAATTCTGTCAGTTCAAGGTGACATGAAGCTCAGCAATCGTTTCACTAGGCCCTGAAACTCTTTTCTGGGCAGGGCACAGAACTGAGCATTAAGCACTGAGTGCCATCTAGTGCACACATTGTGGTGCATGGACAAAAGCAGCCTGAGAAAGCAAAGAATCTTATGATTACAATTTCCAGGAAAAAAAAGTGTGTTGAAAAGGTGGTTATGTCTGAAATATTAATAATTAAATAAGAGTGTGTCATTCAAAAAAATAATTAAGAACATATTTCAGACTAGAAGGACAGATGTATGGACACAAAACTATTCGAGGGTCATGTATATTATTGTGCCTGTAGACTGAGCTCTTTAAACACATGAAATTCCTTGTATCCTTTTATTCCCCACATTATTTCCCAGCGTATCACCTTCCTATGCCGCTTTATGTCTTTGAACAGTGAGGCCATTTACAGCTTGTAATTTGCTAAATTACTTCTGTTCTTTCCTTCTGGGGAAAAAAGTGAATCTTAACTGAGATATTTGGCAGGGTTAAAAGCAATGATATTGCTCCAGCTCTTTGATCTATAGGCAGTTATAATCCCGTTAGGTGAAAAATTGACTTATCAATTGCCATAGCTTTGTCGGTCTGACATTTCATTCTCCAGTTTTCCAGTTTTCACCAAAATCAATAATAACCTTCCCAATGACATCTGGCCCTATTTTCTGAAAGTATGATTGCACTGTGTCCTGATAAACAGACCTCCTTCAGAAAACTGTCACTGGTACCAATTAAGTCCTTGCTTCACTTTGGGTGGTACAGCTGAAGAACTCAAACATATAAAATGTTTAACCCTTTATCAAAACTTCTAAGGTGATAAATATCTATGTAAATTGACAGCTGGTATGGTTTGAAATGGCAAAAATGGAACTTTACAGACAAGTCCTGTAATATAATATCTCATAAATGTTTTCCCAATGTAAGGTGGATGTTTACAGTATCCTCATTTGCCTAAATTAGTTCTGGTTTGGTTTACTAGATTGTTTACTAGTATGTGTGATTTCTTGTTAAAGATTTAAAAATCTTTTCTTCGGACTTGGTTAATGATCAGCTGGAGACACCAGTAGATACACTTCATACTTAATATCACTTCATGTAACTTTTAGTTCAATTTTCTTCAGAAACTTGCTGAGGTCTGTATTTCTAGATGTCTTCGAAGCCTGGACTGGAATGAACGTTATTAGAAATTCCCCAACATGTTTTTAACAAAAAAATCATTTAAGTTGAAAGAAGAAAGTTATAACTCAAAGGAAAACTTACATAAAGTCACTGAGAAGGTCTTCAATTGTATTAAAAAATATGAAACTTGTTCTTCAGAAGAAAAATAACAGCTTGAAAGGATAAATGTCTCATGAAGTGCTTGGTAAGTGCCGTATACTGCATGCAGCTGTATGAGTACAAAGGCAGAGAGACAGAGAGAAGAGACAACCTCCTGCTGTCAGTAGAGAAACCAATTATCCGTGAAAGTGTTGCTGTTTGTATACCTGTAGTGAAAAGGATAGAAAGGAGTATCCTGGGGTGCATCAAGGCCAGCATCACAGGATTGTCAAGGAATGGGATTATCCCACTTTGCTCTACACCGGTGCCATACAAGGTGCAGCTGAAGTCACTTGGTTTGTTCAGCCTGGAGAAGAGGAGGCTGAGGGGAGACCTCATCACAGTCTACAATTTCATCATGAGGAGAAGCAGAGGGGTAGACACTGATCTCTTCTCTCTGGTGACCAGTGACAGGACCCAAGAGAATTGGCTGAAGTTGTGTCAGGGCAGGTTTAGGTTGGATATTAGGAAAAGGTTCTTCACCCAAAGGTTGTTGGGGCACTGGAACTGGATCCTCAGGGAAGTGGTCAGAGCACCAAGCCTGACAGAGCTCAGGAAGTGTTTGGACAACATTCTCAGGCACATGGTGTGATTGTGGAGGCTGTCCTGTGCAGGCCTGGTGGCTGGACTTTGTTGGTTCTAGTGGGTCCCTTCCAGCTCAGAATATTCTATAATTCTATGAAATATTGCATCCAAGTTTTTTGACTCTGGGCTGCAGTACCAATCACCTCACTACATAGGTAAGCCAGAAGAGAAAACACAAACAACCTCACACACCCTTGAAATTCTGAATATGCTTAACCTAGTTACACAGTAAAAGACAACACATTAGAAATAAGTGCTGAACTGCAGCAGCAAAATATGATGAATGGCAAATAAAAGAGGAGAATTTTCTCTACCAGAGTAGGACGACCTGCTCAGATGCACAACAGCACTGCCCAGGTGGAACATCCTTACCTAGGGAAGAGGGCTGGAGCAGTCCTGCTCTGTCTCTTCTGCTTCTGCCCCTGTTCCTGCAGGGGCTGTGATTGTCCTTTATACCTTATTGTTATCCCCTTTGTGCTTTCATGCTTTATGGAGTGTTTTAGATGTAATTAGTACATGATCCATGTTGTGTCTGCTGTGCCCAAGTCTGGTTCTGCCGAGCTCTGGGGACTGCATTGCTTTAGTGAGGAATATACAGAAGTTGAGATTGCTGCCACTCCCCAAGAAGTGGTATGACCCTACACTTGCACCGTCAGTTCCTCTACTAATAACCGAGTTCTGGGATCATGGTGTAGACAAGGTGAAGGACTGAAAGCTGATAAACATCTATTGTTTTACATCAACAGACTTGTTTGTGTCCATTGAAAGTATCTGTCTTTTGTCCTTGAGATAGGAAAAATTTCCAAATTTAGAGATTTTCATCCTTGAAAGAGATACAAGAATGAACTAAGAAACACAAGTGTCAGAAATCAAAAAACCCATGTTTTAGATTAATTTTATATACTACACATTTTAATAACAAGCAATTTGTTGCATATTTGTGTGTTTGAGGGACAACTTACTAGAAGTGGTGTAGTGCTAGAAACAGGCTTAGCAGCCAAATCAAAATCAGCATGCAATGAGTTTGGAGTGGAAAAGATTTATTGTAGAGGCATCTAAATACCAGGTGTGAATGAGTCATGAACTCATCTAATCTCAGGACTGAATCACGACTCAGTAAATACCATGTGCCTTCTTCACACAAACAAAACAGTAAGAATTCTTCAGCTTATGAGCCAAAGCAGAACAATTTACAAACTCTTCTGATGAAACCTCAGTTTCCATAGAGAGATGAAGTAATTCATCGAGATAGCATTGCTGACATTTATTATCAAGCAAAAGTGTTTTTTCAATGTGAAATAATATGTCTCATCAGAGTACTTGGTATAGCTGGAAAAAATTAGGCAAACTTTTGAGTGCCAAAGCCCTTCTTAGGTTTAAGATGGGCTTGGTACATTTGTCTTCTCAGAAGAAAATTATATAATATCTTAGATGATCACAGGGGAAAGCATCTCTCTAAGGATGGCATTTACTTCGCTTTGTGCAGCACACTGTGGGAAAATCCATGCAGGCTCCATCTGAATCTGTAGAAATACAGGCTTCCCAGCATCTGAAATCCTAAAGGATTTGCTCCCTGTGTGTAGTCCTCTCCTTATTCTTCCTTATGAAAGCAGTCAGCTTATTAAGCCATTTGTTGCCAGACCTTACTGAGGCAGTCACATCACCCACCGGGTGCAGAACATGGAACCATTTTTAAATGTTTACTTAGATCCATTTGCACCTTTCTGTCTTCATTGCTCTGCACCTCCACACTACACCTGAATTTGCTATGTGCTGTGATCTTTGTGCATGTTAAATACAAAATACTAGATTTGTCTCTTCTCCTTGTTACCCTTAAGACTATGTCTGTTTTTGGTGCCTAAAACCTAAGGCATCATTCTAACTTGCCAGTGGTGAGCTTGGAGCTGCACAAAGTTGTAAGTCAAGGCAAGCCTAACACCTTGTAAACTCAGTAAAATCTGTTAATAAGCTTTAATACTGCCTTCAAGTATTTCTAGCAATTTTTCATTAAAAAGATAGACAATTGCTACCTTTTTATTGAAAAATTTTTTTTTGAACAGTAAGGCTTGCAATGCATAAATATGGTTCTTGTCAGATGCGAGAATATAATCATAATTATCACTTCTAAGGTGACAGGAAAATTTTTATATCTAAAAGAAATCTGTGGATAGATATCTTCAAGACGTTTGGAATTTGTTACCTCAAGTCTGTCAATACATTAAATTTTTGACTTAGGTCACTGGCTAAAAATTCTGAAAGAAGAAACCATTGTAAATGTAGAAAATGGCATAAAATGCAAAATAAATTTAGTAAAGATGGATAAATAACTTTAGGCTGATGCCACTAGGAGTTTATGGGCTACAATGGACAGTAAATCCTTCTGATGGACCACATGACAGAAGGAAATATAAAACCTGGAATATGCTGTGTATAAGATTTCGAGTCAGCCATTAGGGTTTTGGTATGGAAAGGAGGATCTTGGTTAGTCTTTGAGTTTAGAAGTAGTAGAGATAGACCATGCTGTACCCAGTTCGGTGGTTTATATTTGTCATCAAACATATGCTAGACAACCTGGGATTTGTCTTAAAAGGGTTCCTCTGGCACCTGCTAAAAAGGCAGCCAGACCCTGTAAATAACGGGACTTCAGGCGGGATTCAGGTGACCCACGTGGACATTCAGGAATGCATCCTTGCAGTGCTCCTGCTCCTCAGGCTGGTCCCATGCCTGAGCTTAAACAGGTTTATTTAATCTAGAGCTGTTCAGCAATGCACTTTGATCTAGTAAGATCCTTTAATGATCAAGTAATTTATCTTAGAAAACTCTCAGCTCTAAACAACAAACCAAAAATTGAAATCTAAAGAAGTTCAGATGTTGGTTGCATGGAAAATATTTACAAATCTGCTAGGTTATGGAACTAACAGAACTGACGTCAGTTAAATGTGTCTCTTTTTTTTCAAGTTCTGTAAAATACAGGTATGGAGGGTGTTTAGGGTTTTTTAAAGTTAAAATGTACTGAAATGAACAATAAAATGAAAGGCACAAGGGAAAGTACAGAGCATGTTCAGTTCATGTGGGCCATTCTGATTTGGTGCAAAATGCTGGCTTGAATAATAGCTAGATTTACAGAAGAGGAAGTTCTGGAGTGATCCTAAGACTCCCAAATCAGTTTTATTTTCTCTTCATGTTTTCAAATTAATCCTGCAATCAAATATGTTTCTTTATGTGTCAATGCAAAATACCTGTCTGTTCTTTCACTAGCAGTTCATAGCAGATATCAATATTTAGATTATATCTCTATCTGTCGTTTCAGTACATTAATTAATTTAAAATATTTTAAAACCTCCACATTTACTGAAGTAAACTAAGGTAAAGAACAAACCAAGCCAAGGAAACCAAACTCTGGAATATGTACTGGAATTAATTATT
Organism: Oriolus oriolus; assembly: GCA_013400235.1. Taxonomy (NCBI): domain Eukaryota; kingdom Metazoa; phylum Chordata; class Aves; order Passeriformes; family Corvidae; genus Oriolus; species Oriolus oriolus. The sequence goes on from VXBT01000314.1 coordinate 308,624, forward strand.
CACGAGTAGTTTCCTATACAGAAAATAAAGCAACAAGCAAGTAAACTCCCCAAACCAGAGAAATTTAAGAAACATTCAAAACTGAAATAATCTTGGGGCTCAATACTACATGGGGAGATTTAAAAAACCTGTAAAGCAGTGTTAAAATCTGTATTTCTGCTTTCCTGTTGAAAAGACATATATACGTTTTCTGGAGTTATGGCACCATCTCCTGGCAAAAAGGAGTGTTTGCAAGTAACTAATATAAACCCAATCAAAAAGGGTAGCTGTGTGCTTCCCCTGAAGATCCCATCTCTAGCTCATTTCAGTTACCAGAACTCCCAATTGCCTGTGGTGCATTAATGTGGGCTGGAGGAGCGCAAGTGTACTATTTTCAGCCTTTTAATAATTAAAAAAATTAAAACAGAAATAGAAATACTGAAGAATTTGTGAAGAGTTCCAGACACTTTGGTCTGTGTGCAGAGCCTCTAACTTGCAGTGTGTACAGTGTGGAATCCCTCAGTGAAAACAGACAGACACTTTTCCCCCTTTTGCTTCCACAGTCAAGCCTTCTCTTCTCCCTTCATGACAGCACGGGAGAGTCAAATCGACATCCGACAGCCTGACTAGGTACAGAAAATCAGTTATGTGGTTAGAAAGTGTGTGTTACCAGGAGGTCAAAAAGATTTCTGGAGTACTTACTATTCTCCTTCATGCGTCATTCACAAAAGTGCAGTCAAAGTACACAAGGCACAACCTTCTAAGGTGCCTTCTGGCAGAAATTTTTTTTGATCCTGTGGATTATTCAACAGCATGATTCTACAAACTTTTATTAAAACCATTTCTGAAATAATTTAATTGCATATAGATCTGAGAAAAAATATTACAGATATATATAAACCCAAAGAAACTGATGAGTATCGGGTCTTGGATTAATGATATTTTGGACCTACATGTCTCTGGCAACGTTTTGTCACATCTCCACACACACCACTTGCAGCCTGTAAAGACGCAATATGTGTGTTCAAAGAGCCATGACACCTGAGGCTGATGGGCAGGCTCAAGAAGTCCTCCTTAGATTAGGGCGAGTTCCCACTAGGCCTGGCATTGATATGTAGATTTATTGTCTTTGGTTGGTTTGCTGATTCTCCACCCTCTTTTATGTATATCTCTTTGAATATGTATATCTTCCCCTTAATAGGTATGATTTCTAGAACCCTCTACGCTACTCGGTCTCCCATTGGTTCCCTGTTCCCTTGTTCCTCCCCATACCTTTCCCATTGGTTTGTACCCTGTCACTCCATGCCCTCTCCGCCCCCTGGCCCTCACCCTATTGGTTTCAGTTCTCTGTCTGCCCCTTGCACCTCCTCCTATATAACCCCTGGACCCTCCATTTTGTGTGTCTTTGGGCCCTGGAAGCCTTCAAGAAATAAAGCCTTGGAACCCCATGCCGGAGACCCCTCTCGCGCCTTTATCTCTGGGAGAAGCGTGCAGGACCATCAGCGACTCGGGCTGGCTTCCTCCAATGAGGAGCCTGTGTCGCTGCAGCACCGACAGCAGCTGCCCTGCGTTTATTTTGGCTGTTCACAGGAACAACGCTGTTCTGCGGTTTAAGGGGCAGCCCGACAGCGTCACACCAGTAGTCTGTTATCACGTCGTGATGATACTGGGATACAAATATATTGAAGGATTGTCTGAGGACTTCTTTGCAAGAGCAGGATGCTGTTTTAGCTGCGGTTTCCCAGAAGAAAGTGAACAGTAGGTGTGTGCAATAAAACACACAGCAGGTCAAGCATCATCATGAAAACTATTAAAAATGCTTTTTTCATTTGGCTTGACTATGAGACCATTAGCAAGCAGTTAATGTTTTGGTGGTAATTTTTAAAAGGTACCTTTTCCCATTATTTTCTAAATACTCATTCAGTCCTTCCAAAAATAACTCGTTATGTGCAAATGATTCATTAAGAAAAACCAAAAAGGATCAGCTGCAGTTCAGCAGGAGTCCTGCTTCGTATTTTTAGTTATTTTTGACTGCACAGCCTGGGACTGCAAAAGGAGAGCCCTGCACACTCCACAGGCCTGAAATTGTGTAACATCACTGCTGAAATTCTTGAGCTGTCCACAACATGTCGAACTTGTATAATGAAAATCATATACTAGCAAAGGACCTCAGAAATACACTAAAGAAATTTGTGTATTGATTATATCTTATTTGTGTTAAGTTCTTGCCTCAAAATTTTTAGTCTAATGAATTTCAGGCTTATTTTAAAGGTAAATGTATTAATGAAAAAATTAATTTTTAGAGCATTAGATCCACTCACAGCCTTTGCGACTTTCTAAACCCTAGACTTCCTCAGCACTGACATGGCTAAGAGAACATAGATCATGTAAAGACATGTTTCCACATAACATTTTATTTTATGGAAAAAATGAAATGTTATACTTCTGTTTATTTTTTTTTTCGTTACAGTTAAGGTTCAAACTAATTAGACGGGGTAGCTTCTCCCTTTGAAGTCTACTGCAAGTTAGAAAATTTGCCCACTCTGGTCTGAATGCTTGATGGGGAAACCCGAGGGCCATGCTGCTAGCACTGCTGCCATCTGCTGCTGACTTCAAAATCCACAACATTTAAAAGTCGGGAAGAAAAATCTGATACGCAATTTAGGGTTAGGGTTTCTTAATTTCACAAATCATAATAAAAGATGTAAGAACTGTGGCTTAAAACTTTATTTTAAATAACATATAAAAATTATTTAACTCAGTTATCCTAATCACTGTTACTAATATTTAAATTATGTAGAAATTAATAGAAGTGTCTACACAAAGAAATTTACCATTAAGTGGTTATTAATGTTTATTTTTAATTTATGATTTTAGAAAACCTTCCTTTTCTTCCTAAATTTATCACCATATTTATATCTTTAAAAGGTAGTCTTGTTGCCCTCATCTTCAACTGATGTTTTCTAAATAAAAATGATAGCACATATTTGTGGGGAATGCTCCAGATTTATGTAGCCCCTGGGTTTTCCTCCTCAGAGAGTTTGCTCACTTGTTTACTCCTTATGCTCATATCTCTGCGCTCTTTCCCAGTCAGCATTCTTCATATTCTTTTGAAGTTTGGATCAATGTTTTCAAAGGCTGGCTGAACTGTATTTGATACTGGAAATGGATCACAGACCCAAGACTATGATTAAAAAGTAATATTAAAATTCAGAACACCAGGGAACCCTGAAAAAATTAATACCATTTTTTTCAAGTAAAAATAGCTATAATATTGTTATCGTTACTGTCCTGGTTAACGCAGAACTATATCAGCAGCTTCTGCACAAAACCTTAACTTTCCATATACTTGCTTACTTTTACTGTCATCTATAAAGATGTGAAAAAGTAAATTCTTCAAAAATCTTCAAAATTTTTACAATAAAGGTTAAAGTTCAATTCTGAAAAAACAAATTTGCAATGTTAAAGTTTTAAGACAAATTAGTTCTGCTGCTGCTCCGGGTTTTGAGCAATGTTGTGAATGCCACAGGCCCTGCTGACACATGAGGTTTGAAACAGGTGCTGTTGCCTCGTGGCTGGTCCTGGTGGTTGTGAGGAGCTGCCATATGGGCACTGCCCCTTGGGTTAAGTCAGCCAAGGCACTTCAGCCACTCTTCCTGGCATCTGTCTTTAATCATCAAACTTGGATGCCTGGTGAACAGGCTCTGCATGTTACATGCTGACCTAGACTATGTGAAGGGTCGTTGACAACAACCCATTTAAACACCTTTAAAGAGTAATAATTTAAATTGGAATGATTGGAAAGCACCAGTCCGGTGAGTCAGGATTTTGCTTTAGGAGTGTAAAGAATACTCTCAGACTCACCAGTGCTCACCACGGTTTCCAGAAAGACATTCAAAACCAGTGATTTCTTGCCCAGCCCATGAATAAGGACCCCAGCACACCCTCAGCCCTGCAGGAGGCCAGACCAGAGTACTGGGACACGGGGCAGAGCAGGGTAAGGGCCTGCTGAAGTTAGCAAAGAAGAAAATCCTGTTTTCCAGACCTTCATGAGAAACAGGTAGGAAAAAGAGGTATATGAACCATGACCCTTCACACTTTAGATGGGTGCCTAGTTGTTGTTGAATGCGTGGCAGTACCAACTTCTCTTTTTCAGTCCAATATAGGTGTCTAAGAGCAGCAAAAGATTTTTAACTTTTACTCTTCAAAAAGATAAACTACCTCCCTACAGCCTGTAGTTTAGTGCCTTAATCTTTAAAATGTAGTAACTGTTCTTTGATAATCAAGAGATACAGCATTTAAAAAAAAAGTGGGTTTTTTTTTCTTTTGAATATGAAAACATGCCACATTTTTTTTCAAGGTTTTAAAATAATTTTTTATTTTATAGTGCTTCATATTGGTCCACACAGAACCTCACTGGGCTCTAGGATTCTTTCTTGAATGCTTGTAGACATAATGTGCATCACACTCATTAAAATAAAGATTGAATTTTTGTGCAACTGGAAAATGGCCCGAATCCACTAGAGACTTTTAATTACTGACTAGATTTATTCCAAGGAAAACGAGTCACTGGTACTGTCTTTTTTTCCCTGTCTATAAGCAGAGGCCTCAAGAGTACAAGCACAGTATGACACCAAGGGTCTTAAGGGCATGAATCCAAATCCTGTCTGCTGTACTGCTGCTCACTGAAGTGATGCAGCTCTGAGAGCTGGGCAGAACCTGGCTCAGACACAGCTGACACAAAAACAAACACACTCACCACATGTAAAACATCCCATAAAGCATGAAAGCACAAAGGGGATAGCAAGGAGGCATAAAGGCCAGCCACAGCTCCTGCAGGAACAGAAAGCAGAAGCAGAAGAGGGAGAGCAGGGTCACTCCACTCCTGTTTCTCTGATTAAGGATGCTGCACCTGGGCAGTGCTGTTGGGTGTGTGCAGCAGGTCCTCCTCCTCCTCCTCCTCTTCCTCTTCCTTCTCCTCCTCTGATAGAGAATGGGAGCTTCTCTTTTATTAACTATTCCCAATATTTTGCTGCTGTAACTCCGCAGTCATCTCCAATGTATCTTCTACTATGTAACTAGGTTAAGGATATCAGAATTTTAAGCAGATGTGTGGGCATGTGTGCATGTGGTTTTTTTTCTTCAACCTCCTCATGCAGTAAGGTGACAGCACAGTGCTGAATCAGAGCAAACTAGCAAACTTGGGCACATCAGATCTGAAATGAAGTCAGATGGCACTGGCAAAAATTCTGCCTCTTGATATTGTTACTTGGTGTTGCTATAGCAGGACTGTTTTTAAGAGCGTCAGAAAAATAGAAAATACTGGTGATTATTTTCACTTGCTGCAATAGTATCCGTTGGTAATATTAAAAACAGAAAGCATCAGTTTGAACCTTTCAAGTCTTGATGTTCTTTCCCCAAATGCTAAGCATTTTTATTTTGCAAAAAAAAAAAAGGAACATCTTTTATAGAGACTATTTCTTGTATCTGAAACATGCATAAATATGTGCCAGTAAAAATTTTTCAAGGTAACGAAGGGATACAAGGAATCATTATTCCCACAGGCATCAGACTTTATAATATTGTTACATTGCTCCTTCATTAACACTACAATCAAAGATTTTTTCTGTTTCTCTTGACTCTTATGTTGACCTATATACTAACAACTACTTCATTATTAAACTGATGATATTATGTGATTAAGCTTTGCCTTTGAGTGCTTATTATAATGATTAATATTGCCCTTTGGAGGTCTATGTGGGCACATTGATTTATTATGCCCTCAAACATTTAATCTTTGTGTTGATCATACCAAAATGTATAAAATAAGCTTAATGATAGTAATAAACCTAATTTCACCCTCACTGACACTTTTGAGAAGCCTCATGGCAGAAAAACAACATAGTCTCTAAAATTATGTTGAACTTCAAGATCTTAGTAAGAATCATGGTAGGAATGAGAAAAGAGCTCTTGCACCAAAGACCAGCTTTTACTCAAGAAAATCTTATGTAACTTTGAAGCATGCTTGTTTATTTCAATAAGCTTTTAATGTATACAGTCTACTTTTCCCCCCTCAAACATGTCATTAAGAAAGCGCAGACTTGCTTTGCTATTCTCGTGTTAAACTGTATGCAAATGTTGCTGTGATCCACATTACCAGACCCTGCTCTTTCAGGGACTTTAGCTGTGTTTCCTTGGCATGCACACACTAGCTGTTTTTTAGAGGAAAGTAATTCAGCAATATGATTTGTTCTGGGAACGCCGATTCCAGAACTGGCAATATTCAGTCATTTCAAAATATTTTTTTTTAAACTGTGTCTGAAAAAACATGAAAAGAAATCACCTGTTTATATTTTTGTGCGTTTCTGAGCTGTTGTAGTGTATGTTGTACATGTGTTATGCCTTTTTACTACACTACGTGGTTTGAAATATGCTAAAAATTATTGAGAGTCCATACAATTGCTTATCAGTGAAAGTTTGGCCTTTAGGAAAACAATGAAGAGAGATGAATTTCAGATAGCTTTAGGTGTTACCACAATGGCCTGAATAGCACAGATCAGTCCTTTTTTTGTGAGTGGTGTTAAGCAAAGTCAGTCTTTAGCTGTGGGTTTTTTTTCCTAGAGCAACATCATAGAGTATTGATTAGTCTGTCTGTCATGAGCAAGGGATTTCAAACAATGTACAGGATCTATTTTCATTAAACCACATTATTCTTATGTGCTTACCAGGCACTGTTACTGCTGCTAAAATTTCAAGCTCCTTGGCTTGAAATTTTGTGACAGTTAAGACTTACTTATCTCACCTAAATTTAAATGCCTGCAATGCAGGCCTCTAAGGCTGTGCTGCTCTTCTGTGCTTGAATAAAGAGTTAGTCCAAGCTGAGGAGCTGAAGAACCATCATCATATGCTTGTGGGAGACAAAGGGTGAAGGCATCCCTTCTGTGAGATATACACCACAACTAGAAAGAAAAAACTCTGTTGAGAAACAGAGCAGAAACCACCAAACTTAGCTGAATAAAGATGACATCAAGCGAACTCTGGCAGAGAGAGAGCTGTTGAAAAGTTTGCATGCCTGCATCCTTTTATCTATAATACAATAATGAAAAGAAGAAAACAATACTAAATTCTACTGTGCCCTGAAGTCTTGCTAGATGAGATTGAGAACAGAATATAGTTCTAACAAATTGAGTTTTCGCTTTCAAGAAGGTAATTTTTTTCATATTACATCTTCTGAATGCTGAGGATGAAGCAAGAATGAAGTGCCCTCAGGCTGCAAAATCTCCGAATTCTCAAAGCCATTGATGACAATGACCCTGGTATTACCATAGTGAACTAGAGCAGAGACTGCAAGCAGCTTTGAGCAGTTCCCTAAATGTGTTCAGCTCAAGTTTGCTTCAAAAACAACATGAAAGCTCCACACACTTGCTTTCAAAAGAACTACTTAATGCCCTTTAGTTGTAGCTTCTGTTCTGACCTCCTCTCTTTAGATATAAAAAGTTATTCCAGGTTTTATTAATTTGATTTTCAGAAAACGGGGCTTAAATGTGATTTTCTTCTATTTGATTTCCTCTTAGAGGAAGAGACTGAATAAGGCCTATAATTTACAAAGGGGAAATGAGCAAGCCGTGGTAACTTGAAAACCTTTGTAAAGAGACCTGTAACTTTCTTGTGCTTCAGCCTCTCACCTTTAAACAAGAGGAGTAACATTTCCCTACTATCTGTAAATTGAACTGAAGAAATAGATGGTGAATTTTTTTAATAGTTTCTATTATTCTTGATAATTGGTAAGATGAAACTTTCTGAGAAATCAGAACTTCCCTTGTATTATCATAAGGATACAGAAATTTCTCCACATTATCAGGACTTACTTTCAAATGGTCTCTGGCCATCAGCATAAAAAAGATCTAAAAGTATAATATTTTGATTCCTCTTTATTTTAAAATTCCCGTCAATAAAAATTTATTTAGGTTAGAGATGGAAAAAGCAATTGTGTATACAAGTCCGATCCCCATTTTTGGAAAAGATTTAAATGCAATGCATGAAGAGTATATTTTTCTTTCCTCTTTTGTATTGATTATGTTCTTTTCATTTATTCTCCATAGATAATAATTAGTGTGTCATTAATATTTGCTGTGGTACTTTAAATGTTTGTAACTAGCAGCACTCTGTAATTTTCTTATGCTGAGTGAGAGATGTCAAAGCCATTAGAGCAGAGAATGTTAGTCCAAAATCATCCGCAAATTCCTTACATCCTCAGTTTAACATAATTTTTCATGTTTGTATGATGAACTGGAGATCTGAATTATTAAACAAAACCACCAGTGGTTTTTATTAAGCATATGAACATGCAATAAACTCAAAAAAATTAATTTAATAATGCATTGCAATATTTCTTATTAATAAGGAATAAATTAATCAAGGACTTTCTATGTATAAGAGCAGTTAGAACCACAACACAGTGAAAAGACCACTTTTAGAAAGTCTTGGAGAACTTTTAGTAGGTTTGCCATTGTTTATTGCTTAAATATTGTACTTTCTCTCATGAAAAGAGGACTACAAGAGTTTTAGGCCCTGCACTAGTTCCGTTCCACTTTCACCACAATGTTGCAGCTCTTCTTCGGCTGCTTGACTTTTGCATCCCACTTGTAGCTGACCGTCCCACTGTCTGTTTCTTTTTGGCTTAAAGGCTCCTTAAGCATGAGAGATGATGTAGGGCTGTGCAGGAACTTGGATCTCTGTGTGTTTGCCCCACTAAAGTCCTGCACTGCAGCCTGACCCTATTTTGGCCCTCAGTTGACCCAGCCTGCTGCATCAGATTATTCAATCTCAGATGTAGGACTTCACATCTGCCTTTTTGAAGTGCATGATTTTCCCATAAGCTCATTTCTCCTGGCTGTCAAGGCTCCTCTAGATAGGAAGGACCCTACCAACACTGATCCTAGCTCCCAGTACGTTGTCAATGTCTTCTATCTTTATCTTAGCTATGGCTCCTGCACTGCAAATACCAAGAACTTTCTGAGATTTGACAGTCTGTGATATTGTATCACCTAAAGACCCTGATACAGTAAGTGAAATTCTGAAGGGCACAGCAAAAGAGATCATTTGGAAAGGTCAAGGTAATAGCCACTCTATTGCAGCAAAATGGCCAGCCTGTTCAAATTAGAAGCTATCCTTCTTCTGTAAGACCTACAGTGTCTAAGTCCTTGTCTGCAAACAAATATACCCTTTTAGCTGTGCTGATACAGATAAATCATCTATGTATATTTCTCAGTAACTTCTCTCTATATGAATTGTGAGTCCAGCCTGTTTTAAAAACATTCCATGAACTTCCCAATTCCCAGTTTCATGTCATATCTTCTAAGTTAAACCCAGCAAATAGCAATGTGAGGAAATAACTCATGCATACTCTGCACTTTCTTGAGTGCTCTGAGTAAGTAAACACAGATTTTTTGTTAAATATTTTTAATTATTTAAAAATCAGCATATTATTTAATCATTCTTTCAGTGTCTGTGAAGGGACACAGGGATTTTCTCTCTGTGAACTAGTTTCCTGGAGCTAGATTCAGATAAACCTACAGCTTCCATGGTAGAATGGTAATTCCAGTTAGCTGTCTCTCCCTTAACACTTAAAAAATGCTTTCTAACCATTTCCAGAGGGCCAGTACACTGAGCAGGAGCTTCCTCACCAAAATAAAAGAGGATGCAGAAAATTTGAGCTGAGTGTGGGGCAAAGTGTTTGCTGTAGTCATAACTAATTTCTCAGAGAGAGGTCATACCTTAGTGATTGAGGCAGGCACTGGGAAGATGAGTTTCTTTCCCAATGGGCATTAATAGAAGTCAGCCTGTGTCAGTGCTGTAGCAAACTGGCTAATGTGAAAAAGGGCATCTCTATTCTTGAGGCATCCTCAAAGCTGTTGCCTATTTCTCATTACATCATTTTTTGAGAAAAGGGCATCAACTGACAGAAAAAAAAGCCAGTCTACGTGTTTCAGGTGCCAGACTGAAACAACAGTTTATTTCACTTAGGGATAATGGTTTTGTTTATTTTTTTTAATTATTTGTATGAAATAGGGAAACTACGCAAATATAATGAATGTAGATCTAGACATGGCTCAAAAACACATTCTCAATGGGAAAGAATCACAGATGTTCTACTAGCGAGGTAAAATTCAGTACTACAAAAATGATTGCTGAAAGAAAATGATTTCTTGTTTATAATAAAGTCTAAAATATATTGTTCCTGGAAACCTTCTTTCCACTGGAGGAAAGAGCCAGAGAAAATCCTTCTAGGCTTTATCAGATTCTTTCTTATTATGCCTCCACGAGGAACTTACATGGATACAGAGTTAGGCTACATCTTTAATTCACCCTTTCTTCACACTGAGGAGACAAACCCCTGGGTATTCCTGAACTGTGCTGATGTATGCATACATATTTGTTGCCTATGTAGGATGCCAGACATGAAACTGTAGGAAGATATCAACAAGTGGAATGTGATTCTGGTTCTGACTTGTTTGGAAAAAGTTTTTGATGACTGAACCATTCTTTATTCCAAGATGAAGTGTGGGACATGAGTGATACTGCAGGAGGAGTGCTAATGCTGAAATAGGACAGAAGGGTACAGGCAGTGTGTACAGCATTTCCATAAAACAACTGTGGTAAACAAATGGGAAATATAAACCAGAAAAAATAGGTTTTCATGTTAATTAGGAAAAAGAAACCAAACCAGATATTTTAAATATTTATTTGTCAGACTGGGATAACAGCCTTTATAGAGCACAATTTGCATAAGTTCTCAAGATACATCCTGTATACAATCACAAAACCATGGCATGGATTTATACATAAAGTGAAAACTGGGACAGATTTACAAGCATTTTTATACAATTCTCATACTGCTTTTGTTTCAGTTTTTACAACTTTTAGAACAAGGCTGTTTTGTTTTCATTTTTCCTGATGATTCTGGAAGCAAAATGAAAATTAAAAGAAATTCAAACCAAAATGAATATCAACAAACCACCACCGATGCATGCAACATTCACTGTGGAAACATTACATTTGCCCAAGGACTATTCTTTTTTTTGTTGTTTTTGCAGGGTTTTTTTGGTGTTTTTTGGTTTTTTTTTAAACATTGTGTCTGCTGTACACGTTGTCTGTAGCATGACAGCACACACTCTAGTCAGCCATTGTTCACCTGAGCACATCACTGAACATCTATAAGATACAATCAAATAAGGACACACTCACATGCTTGGATGTCAAATGGAATTAGTAATTTAAACTCAGTTTGTTTTACAAAAATGTATACTTATTTACAGGGTAACAAATTAAGAAAACGACTCTCATCAAATCATCTAGTTTTAATTATGGATATCTATATATATTATAACTTTTGAGCTCATCAATATATTTGCTTATTAATTTTTTCAAAATAATAAAACAGAACATATAGAAAACATTAAAATGTTTCTTATGGTTTAAAGAGAGAGTATCCGGTTTCACTTATTCTTTCTATTTTCCTTCTAAAGGCAACATGTATTTATAAAGAGCAATTCATCTTACATGCCAAGTGTATAGAAAATTCACAAGGCATGTAGGACTAGAGTTTAAATATAATATAGGTGGATACTTATGCTAAATTTCCTCTCTGTTTCATTACCTTTATAAGTTACACTCACACAAATTTTCTCTGCTATTCACATAGGTATGTACATATCTAGATATATACTCAAATAATGAATCTGGGACATTCAACATTGTAGCAATGAAAATAAACTAGTTAAAAATAGTGTCAGTTATGATTCAAATAATAATTTAAAAAAATACTATTAACATCTTTATGATATCTCCATGAAACTAAATCCTAATTAAATAATCTCTATTGGGCTCACACTAGCTTACAATATAATAGATGTCTTCTTTTTCTTCATCATCATCCTCAAAGTATGAATCAATATCAGCTGGTTACCAGCTACCATATCCCACAACGTAACCATGCAAACATCCATCATCCAGAAAAATAACTCAAATATTTTCTAGGTCTTGATTTAAAGCCAGTTGAAGTCAACAGATTGATCGTTACTGACTTTAACTGGTTTTGTTTCTTCCACACAGGATCCATGTAATGTAAAACCGTGGGTAATAATAAAGAAGCAGCACTCATTGCCCCTGGATACTATCCCTTTAAAGTGTAATGATAAAGAACTAGCTCAACATTCATCACAGAAACTCTCATGTCTAGTTTTAACCTGGAGAAAAAAAGTGACTGTTTGCTGCTCATTGTATGCATACTAATAACAATAATGTTATAAATCCCTGTCATTTGTAAACACACACACTGTGCTTTTGCTCATTTTTCAGCTTGTTTCCACTATACAAGGCCTTGAACTAAGAAGCAGCTTCAATTTCTGTTGTCTCAGCAGATTTATGCATTAAAAGAGTTAAAATGCCTCTGCTGTTGCCTCCTTGCAATATGTATCTTCAAAGCAATCGTAGAAATGTGTGAACTCATTAATAATCAATCGCTCAGAAATGATAAAAGCTGTTGCCACATCTAAGCACTTTTGGCCAGATAAAAGAAATAAAAATTAATGAGAAAAAGGCAAAAAAACCTATACTGAGATATATACAAAACGGTAAAAAAATACTAATAGTCCTTGTTTGATTATTTTTTTAAAAAACATTGTCACGAGAGTTTTTCTTGACTTCATTCATAAAACAAACAAACAAACAACAAAAAAAGAAACTATGCATTCAAACATGAATCTGTGTTGCATAGAGTGATTTCTGTACAACCTAGAAATTTGGTCAAAAAAAGGAACTTGGCACACTTTGGTAGCATTCTCTGACCTCTGAATGATGCTGCCTCAGAAAGCCGAGTGCGTGGGCCCAGGTCTGACCCACACCCACCCCGGCTGACATCGTAGGAGCCCTGTCCTTGCTGCAGCTGGCCGAGGCAATGCTATGTTCCTCACAACCTCTACTCTTTGTGTTTCATGACAGGAGTCCAAAACTGCCATTTCAACATGCAGAAACATTTTGTGTGTTCTTCAGAGAACCAAAGACGCTTGAATTAAACCAGTTGCAGATAGCCGATTATCCTCAAAGGCAGCTGTTCCCTGCAGCCACAGCTATACCACCCAACAAAAATATTCAATAAAAATATTGGCCACATTTTCATGTGTGTGAGAGCAAAGCATGCCTGTCCACTTTCTCAGTTAAGAATGATGATTACAGGCTTCCAGTAAGGCAGCCAGATACTGCTCATTCCTCTCAGAAATCTCCATAGCAACTACCAGTGCGACTTGCTGCCTTTATAGCAAATCTTAGCAAGAACAAAATCACCAGCAGTTTGCACAAAATTGCACACCTCATGGCTTGCACTTCACACAGAATTTTTTTTTTGCGGGTCTTTTTTCAAAGTACAAACACAGTATAGTCATCAGGAATGAAAGATAACCCACCAAGAGAGCAACACATATGTAAAATGTATCCAGGCAGGATTTTTTGGTTCAGTCGGGGATTTTTTTCTTTGAAGTATTTTCTTATGAAAACATACACAACATCAAAACATATAGAACTCCAGAGGACTGTTCTTAAAATATATGAGAGGTAGGGTATACATATACTGGTGAAAGCATAAAATTCAACATTAAAGCACACATCCTACTTCCACTGTCAGTGATGTTGTGTTTTTAAGATAGCTGATAAGATTTTGGTAAGATTGCTCTGCTTGCAAGTTGAGCAGGCTACCAGCAGCTTATGAACGACAGGAGTTTCCTTGGTGCGTGTAGCATTAATATCATCTGTACGTTTCTTCTCATATTCCTGTTCCATGATGTTATTTTAAGTTGATAAAGCTAAACCAAAAACTGTATGTGGGAAGTGTCACCAGATTAAATGGTATAGCTTTTTCACAGTCAATCCAATTGCTTAATAACCTAAGCTTTATTTTTTATTTTTCTAAAAAGCATATAATATTTTTCAGAAGAATATTTTCAGCCGCTCTTGCACAACCTGTGGAAGGGTACTGCATATATTCAGAAAATATAAGACAATGTACATTAAATAATTTAATGAAAATTGAAAAGTCTTTTTTGGGCAAGAAAAATAAATGTCTGACATGTAGAAATTTGGTCATTTTCTTTTTAAGTATGCAAAGGTCATGAGATCATATTTCCAGGGAAACTGCTTTTTATTGAAGCTGTGAAATATTAAATGACTTCTGGGTAACATGGTAGTTAGTACCATTGATTCTTGGTACTTGGTTTAAAGAAATTGCTATAATTTTAGGAGCAGGAGAAAACGCTCCTCTTTCTTAAAACATGGTATGAGGGAAAATATAACAACCAGACTAAGCAATGCCAGGCAGTAGTTTCTTCCCAAGTGAGCTAACTACTCGGCTTCCAATCCCCAAAAGGGGGACTTCAAGCATGGGAGTGCTGACACAGCCTTAAGAGTTGAAAGTTACCTTCTTGTTTACTTCTTGCCTAACTGAGAAGCCATGCTGTTGAGCGGATTATACTCAGACTTTCACCTGAGATAGCAAGAGAATATTCTTCATTCTAATGCAGCAGCCCCCAGTCAGGAACTGCCCTGCTGTCCCTTCCCCTTAGATTTCAAGTGTGTCACTAGTGTTGATACAGAGCCCTGCATCGAGAGGGTTGGTGTTGGCATGGTGGGACTGCTGCTCCAAAGTGCCCACAAAATAGCCTAGAATTCCTTGTCTCTCTACAGTTTCAGAACAAGACTGGTTGCTGAAAAACATAAGGACTTGTTGAAATAACTGCATTAGCCCCAGTGCTTAAGTCTCTTCAATATCAAATTGATTTAGACCTTCTGATTCAAAGGGTGAGGTGAAGTACAGTGTCACTGACATTGAAACAGCATTTTTTCTTTCTGATATAGTGTGGTTTATAACCTGTCCTTTCTCCTTAAAACCACATCCCAAGGTATAGACAGTTTGTATAATTTTATTCTTTACATTCTAAGAGAGTGGTTTATATCCATTGCTGACACACAGAAACAAATGAAACAATCAGATCTGATTCTCCACAGTATAGTTTTTGAAGGAAAAAGAAAGAAGGAAAAAAGTAATGTAAAATAACATTACCACTCTTACAAGCACCTTGCAGTTTGTGTCAAGTGGCATAATCTCACTACAGCAAATTATCAGAGATCCTAAGGTGCAGAGGAGCAAGTTTTGCACTTTTGATAAGTGAGATTTGGAAAGTCAGTCACCCTAGGTGCTTTTGCATAAAATGATCTCCTTCTGGTTGCACAGAAAACCAGACTGCGCTTCCCATCACACTACCTCCAGCTGCAGCCGAGCTCTGTGTTAGCACCTGCCTCCAGCCTTCATCATTTCCTTCACAGTTACTCTCTTCACAAAGAGTCCAACAACATGGAGCCCTCACATCAGTCTTCATTTCAAACAGCCTCACTTTAACTTCTGGGCCCAGATTTTCTTCTCCTTTTGCTGTGTTTTGCAGCAAAAATAAGTGTACTAGCCCTCATTTAAGTGTGCTTTGTAGCCCAGAGACTGCTCTCTTCTACTTTGTAATCTGAAAGACTAGCTAAACACAATGATATCAAACTATATTCTTGAAGTGATGCTGTTTAGAGCAGACTCTGCATGTTTTGTGCCCTAAGCAGACAGCTCTGCTCAGTGTGTTTGTGTGGAGCTGACCAACAGTTTGTGCCAGTTTACTATTCTTTTCCTTAGATCCACTTTGTCAAGCCAGATATAAGCTTCCCCAATCAGTGTCTTTTTCATAAACTTCCCTCCGTTGGAGACAAGCAGAATCTGTGAAAATAATAATAATAACAATAATAATAACAACAACAATAATAATAAAAATTCATCAATGCACATAGTAACATAATACTAACAAAACACGAAATATTCAGAAATGTTGAGCTCAAATATGCTACACACAGAAAAGAAACATTGACCATAACTTTTTATATAGAGTCACCTTTCCCTTCACAGAAAGCACTGTGAAAATTGAATCTTCTCTCCCTTTTTTTTTTATCATGAGACATAGCAATTAGAAGATGAGAATCTTGAATGTTAATGAGCAATTTGTTCACCTGCTGGTTACCAAGGATGAGCATAAGTCGTTTTAAGTTACACGAGAAAGCTTTGTGCAGGTGAAGTACCATCTCTTGTTAAGTCTGTGGAAGTCTGTTGCAGACTGGGTGTTTAAGGCTCATGTGACATGTCATTCAACCACGTATTTTCCAGCTAAAGAGGTTTGTGCCATGCAAACAATACCCTTTTCTTAAGGACTTGTCTCATTCTGTGGATCTTTAGGTTCATTTTACATGTCTCTAAGAAAATGCATTTGATAATATGTATTCTTCAGGGCATGAGTTGTAGTTACACATTCAGAAAAAAATTAGCATTTCTTAATTCTGAGTAACTGAATTAACAAGAACAATGTTTTATTGGGGATTTTTTGTGGGTTTTTTGGGTTTTTTAATTAACTTTCTAAATTTTTCAAAAAGAGAAAGAAGTAATGAAGGTTTGCATTTCGATGACAGGATTAGCAGCAGGTTTGTAATATTCACAGTTACCAAGCAGACCTCAGCAAGCTACAATCAAGGGAAGTAACTGATAACAGGAGGAGGCTGTCACTCTCTGTGTGAATGAGCAGGACAGAAAATAGGGCATTTTGTTGTTTGGTTTCAAAGATCTAGGCTGGAAGAAAAATGACAGGACACAAGGATTTTGTACTCTGCTAAAACCACATGGCAGTAGACACGTAACAGAACTGTAGAAGAACTGGAATTTCCTGTGATCAAGAACTTCAACATTTTAAAAAATTTTCCATTCTGATTTGGAAAGCAAAGTAAAAAATGCAAACTTTACATTACAAATAAAATTTAAAATAAATTTCAATAGGGAAGAAATTTGCAAAGGTTTTCCTGAATAGGCTTCCTACTTCCTTGTCTAGTTTTGGTATCAGTTGGCAACCTGGATAGCTTAGACACTGACTGGCTACTAGTCAACAGGTTTGAGAAGGGAAAACTCTTAGGCACTGAACGATGAGGAAACTCCATCCATCAGAAAAAGTGTCCTTGAGGAAAATAGGCAGCCTGCCTCCACTGCTGATGGCTTTCTAGGTCCCTAGGTTCAGTGTTTGCCAAAAAATGGACTGCCCAGAAGCTGGAAAGCCAAACCAGAACATCTGTGAAATATGTTCTTCTGGGCTTTTCTGATTAGTCTCACTTAGGACATTATGTATTTCTAACTTCAGTGAGCCAGGAGCCAGAGGCTTAGTGTTTTCCAGAAGAGTGGCAGGTGAGTTGCCAAGGAACAGGGAAATCAGAGAAGTGAGGAAAAAACTGCCGGGGGCTGAGGAAAGTGCCTGTCTTAAACCTCTCAAAATGTTTTCCACAGAATGTTTTCATTCTGACACAATCAACAGTTTTGGGACATAAAAAATTTTATCCAATTTTTTGTTAGTTCTGTCCTTCATCCTTCTCCCTAGTCCTCCCAGATGGAACCCTAGGGTCGATCTTGCCTGGCTTGTCTGTACCTCATCCTTGTTTCTTCTCTGCTCCAGGCCTTAAATTACAGTCTTGTTTTCCTAGATTAGCTAGTCTTAATTTCCAAACCCCAGGGTTTCTATTTTTTATTTATTCCTGTTACTCTGTACCAGACAATTCTAGCTTTTCCTCTTTTTTTTTTCTTTTTTTTAATTTTTTTTTTCTCAACAGCCCATGGTCCCATTTTTATGGCAAATATCCACAGTACTTGCTGCTGATTTTAGACTGCAGTCCCTTGTCTTAATTTCTGCCTCTGGTTGGTTCTCATAGCTCTTTAAATTGTATCTTCTATTATTTTCATGTTTGATCTCATCTTACTCCCTCTCTGTGTTCTTATTTTCTCCCATCATCTTCCAGTTTCATTTTTGTTCTATAAATTCCAGTTTTGTTTCATTTCCCTCTTCCCCCAAATCTCTTCTGACCGTGTCCATGTCTTTGGCTCTAAATGTTCATTACTCAAATTCAGCATTCAAATCACCCAGGTTCATGCTTTGCCATAGGAAAAAATTGGCTGTTAAGCTTGAAGAGCACATAAAAAAAGATGCACTGAGTCAGATTACAGCTCTCTCCAGGCAAATATTTTGCTTCCAAAAGTGCAGAGGGCAGTGCATTAGGCAGAATATAAGAACAAGGCAATTAAGTATTGACACCCTTTCAAAATACCTAATAAGGTATGTGGACCATTGACTTCCTGACTCACAGGCAGTAAGTTTTTATTTAACAGAATTTGATGTCTTTGGTCCATAAATTTCTCCTATCATTTTCTCCAGTTAATTCTTCTGTGAAAAGATTTAGCGCTCACAGTATACAAAGGCAATACATTTTACAGCTCAAAACCCAATTTTCATGAAGCAGAAACACTTTTTCTTTGTTTTAAACTTGTTCCTTGATACTTTTACAGGTTACTTTTACAGCCTTCCTTCTCTTTCTTAGCTCTGGTGTGCAACATCAGCACAAATCATAGAATCATAGAATATGCTGATTTTAAAGACATCAATCAGGATCATAGAGTCAAATTCCTGGCCCTGTGCAGGACACCCCAAGAATCACATCATGTGCCTAACAGTGTTGTCCAAATGTTTCTTGAACTCTGTCAAGCTTGGTGCTGTGAGCACTTCCCTGGGGAGCCTCTTCCAGAGTCCAACCACCCCTTGGGTGAAAAAGTTTCTCCTGATATCCAACCTAAACCTCCCCTGACTCAGCTTCAGGCCATTCCCTCAAGTTCTGTCACTGGTGACAACTGTGAACAGATTAGTGCCTATCCTTCTGCTTCCCCTCAGCAGGGTGTTGAGGAACACAAGGAGGTCTTCCCTCAGTCTCCTCTTTGTCTTTATATCACAGAGTTCCAGAGGAAATGTTGTCAAGTCTCAGGCTAACTGTTCCTATGGATATGTCCCTCACTGTCTCCCTCCTAAAAACTTGATGGATTATTTTTCTGTAGGACTCTGTGAATTCTTCTTTACTGGTCTACGCTATACAGTTTCATCTTCAAACCACCACTGGAAGCAAATTTTTTACAGGAGCTCTTAAACTTTGGCAAGATTCTATTGATCACTTTGGCTTTCTCCAGAAAATGTAAATTCTGCAATAGCCTTTTATCAAGTCTATTGAAACAAGAAGATGTTAGGACACCTTAACACAGGAAAAACACTATCTATTTTGGGGGGTCTTGTTTTGTAAGTAACATCTGTTTTGACTGTGATATTACTGATACAAGCAGTAAGCCTAAGGCAGGCACTTAGATAATCCAGACTAACTTTAGTCACCAAAATGCAGCTGTCTTATTGGTCTGACAGATTTAAAGGTACATTAAGTGGTTGCTGATATGCCCAAAAATGCCTTCCACTTAATTTTAAGGCTGGCCTGCAGATACCCCCTGACTTGTTTATCCCTCTCCACTGACTGGAGGAAGTCTGAATATATGGCTTATACTTGTTATTTCCTAATGTGAAAATAAATGAAAGTAGGCAAATTGAATCCAACCTGTCCAAAAAAAAAGCAAGTCTGGCCATACGACCAAATCTGTCTAAGCAACAAAAACACAGGAGAGGGACTATTCTTGAACCAGTTCCATGCATCATTTGATGTGTCACAGACTGACAAAAAGTCAAGTCCATTACAAATATACCAGAGACTATCTGGCTTGGCATAATTAGAGATTCTCAGTGTCTGAGATTACGATTATTGTGCCAAATTCTAGGTACCACAACTTTTAAAGAAGTTGGAGAACTGGACAGAATGATGAAATGATTAAGCATTTGGGCAAAAGGACATGTCGAAGAAATTTGGTTGACTTAGCCTCGAAAAGTAGAGAGAAGAGATAACAGCCTTTCAATGTAAAACCTTTTTTTCTTAATTAAAAAGAAGGTGAATCAGTTTTCCTCTATACTTTGTGAGTATACTTAAGGATAAGTGAGCTTAATTTTAAAATATGATATATTTCATTTTGATATTGCACTATACTTTCTAAATACATAGAAAAATATTCTTGGAAGGCATGTATAATTCCCTTCTCTGGGGGATTTTAAGAACAGATCAAGCCTAAAATTTTCAGGCCTAATCTATAAATACCCTTCCTCAGTGTGATGTGATGGAGTAATCCATCTTTTAATGTCTCTTCTAGCCTGATATTTCCATTATTATATAACTGTGTTACTTTCTTTGTAGTTTTCTCTTTTCAGCAAACAACTGGGGTAGAAGATTGAGCTCAAATGCCCATAGCACAGCACAGACAACATCCAAAACTAGGGTTTACTAAAAGGCAGAATTACCTGCAGAGAATGCCCAGCAGGACTCAAGCTAAATCTAAATGTTTCATTGAACGAAGGCTCTCGGTCATGCCTGCATACCCTGGTTTTCTTCTTAATTACTCTCTTCTGGGTAGAGATATTGACAACATACAGCTTCACATAGAGGTCTGGGGAAGAATAGTTCAATGTGTTAAACACAGAAGCTTTTAAATAATCATTGTTGTTAACAATTTCAACAGAGGGGAATTTTTGTGAAAAAATGGTATTTTACAAGTCATATTCTGTTCTCATTCACATGGTGTAGAAATGGACCCACCGCACTAAATCCAAGGGAATTACTTTGTGTTTATAATGCTATCATTAAGCAACAAATAACTTAATGTCTTCATCTATGTATGAAATATCATTAGGAACACGAGATTTTGGTTTTTAAAAAGCTTTTTCACAAAAATACAGTCCTCTACTAGTTATAACTGTTCTTTGATAACCTAGGGATTTATAATTTTTACTAAAGTTAAAAGTGGATTAATTTTTAAAAATAAAAGGTAGGTTAAAAAGAGGATTAACTTCTGAGAGCTAATTTGCTTCTACAAAGCGATTTTACTTTCATTAAAGTTGCTCATAGGAGAAAAGAAGCACTTCAAAAAGACCCCTGTAGAATATGTCATCCTGGCTAAGAAGCAATTTCTTTTCCATTTTAGTGATGATGTTAAATGACTTAAGACAAAACCTACTTAATGTTTTCAAAGTATCATGAAGCTGTTTTCTTAGTGATACCTGGTAGATGATCTGGAGATTTAAATTTGTATGTGATATTTCTGCACTGAAGGATTTCTACTATCAGTTGCTCTCCATCTGTCTTCATTTCCTTCTTTAATGCAATCTTGATTTCACCCATAACCTGTGTTTTACCTGGAAAAGCAGAAAAATCAACCCTCATTAATGCAAAAGGAAACAGAATGTATCTTTCTTACTTGGAGAGAAGTAAAATTTTCTGTTGGGTTTTTTGTTTGGTTTTGTTTTTTTTTTTTAGTTTGGGGTTTGCTTTTGCTTTTTTTTTCTTATAGTTTTTATAGCTATACTTATAGCTTGTAGTTTTTAGTCAGGAGTGTAAGGATAATACATAGTTTGGATGAGCAAATGGTAGGTACATGCAGCACACTTGGATAACTAGATTACATGCTTCAGAATGTATTTGCCTCAGTGGAGATTTTTTCCCAAGAATAGAAATTTCTCCAGGAGTCATTACAAGTTGCATAACGGTCACTGCAATTCACCTTTTCAGTAACATTTACTACAAGATTCTGAAGTTATCTCATTTAAAAAAAAAAATTAAGGAAAGAAGAAAGAGAACATTCAATAGTGTTAAAAGTAAGATATTCAAAGGCAATGAAGAAAGTCTGATGAAGTCAGCATTTCTTTTCACCTTCCCACATACACGGAGCAATATCATTCACACAGTTTAAAGGGATGTGCTTACTGTGACCTTTAAAAGTACAGGTAATTTCCCCACTTATGTGGGCAGAAATACAGGCCCATTATTTCTACATTTTGTGGATTTCTCTCTAAATCAGTTCATAGATGGAGAGAAGGCACAGAAGGAAATGTAGACAAAGCTATTTTGCCTTTCCTCTGCCTGTCCTCCCACAAGCCTTTACAGAAGCCACGCAGAGTGGAGCCGGGCTTCATCTTCTAAATGCGTATGGTGGCGGGAGCAGAGCATCCTCAGCTCAATTCTCTCTATACTAACATCATGTCATAGTGGGGTTGTGCTTCTATATCTATTGTCCTGCTACTGAAAATATTAATTCACCTTCCTCTTCTCTTTAGACATTAGTTCAAAAGAAATCAAACCATAAAGCCCCCGGGATTCCTTATTACCTAGTTTCTGGTGCCAGCAGGCTTTAACATGTTACTGGAAATTCTAGAAGCTTGTGCCAAGATGTTTTATGGTGCAAAGCAATTCTGCAGAAAGTAAACAGTTATGATACATCTGGAGAAAGTTCTCGATTAAAGAGTATTAAGTTGCCAAGTATCATGTGGAGATTACTTCTTGTATCAAAAATGTATAACCAAATTTGAATAACTCCCTCTAAAAATGACAGCTTCTGTTTCACAGTTGTCAATTCTACTTTTTTTCTACTTAAAATATTTTGGGGGATCATTAAAAAAAGTGTAATAACAAATAATCACAGCTGCAAGCTGGGCCCCCAACTCTTCTCACAAACCAAAGCTGGAATCTTAGTTACAGTCCACAATAAATTTGTAATTCAGCTTCATCTGGGCCAGCATTGCACCTATTTTTTCTAACATGGGGGAGGATCCGTTATGAGGCAAGTGGTTCTTTACAATGTTTAATCATCACAAAACCATTCCTATATGTTTGAATATGCAATGATAACTCCTTTCTCTACTATATGGTTGCGCAAAGACAATAAAGCCTTCATCTTGTGATGTCTGCAGAAAAGGTAATTGGTAGCTGGGATCAAAGAAGGAATGGCAAGCAATGTCCCTGTTGGTCATTAATCTGTTATAATGCCCTTTTTCTGGAAAGTGTTGAGTTCCCATCGGGCCCATCTTGGTTAAAATGTGGATTTTGAATGACTGGAAAGAGATACAAGACAATATTATAATGCCTCCTTTTCTCTGTAGATAAAATTCTCAAACCATGGACGAAGACATGACCCACCAGGGAGGTGTTTAAATCTGAATTTGTGATCAGTGTTGGTTCTTGCACTGACTCCAATCCTTGATCATGAAAAAAAGCCCAGGATGGACAGTTGTAGGACAAACCTAATATTAGTTTCAGGCGATCTTTAGTTAATCACAGTCTTCTCTGGAAAATGTACTTGGCTTATTTTGTTTATTCCTTCTCTGTCCTTTAAGCTGTATTTGCATTAGTTGTTAGGACCTCCTCTTGATTGCCTTCGTACCTCCTTTTTCACTTAGGCGTGCATTAAACTTAAGATGAGAGGAGGTGGTTTGGATGCCACTTATGATGCTGTGAGGCAGAAAAAAGGATAAATGCTTCCAGTAAATTATGTTTGAATATTCCAACACCATTTCTCAGCATCTGGAAATTTTCCATGGGCTATTCTATATCCCCAGATACTCTTTATTCTGCTTCACTATTTAAGCCTTGTGTGGAAAACAATGATCTACAGCTGCAAACACATGAAGCATGAGACCTTTCTTGTGCTTTCACACTAATATCCATTTCTCCCACAGCATGGGTGAATGAGCCTTAACACCAGCCTTATGAAACATTGCACTAAAATAAATCACCACTTCAGAACCCACCAGAATTTTGTAGACTCAGAAGAGATTCCTATTCCTTCAGTTGCTTAGCTTTTCTCCCTTTCTCATATACATTCTTTATATCTTTCCTTTGATAGGTGTGCAAAAATAGAGCAGATGTGCCTTGTTTTGTGGAGTTGATTCTTTAAATGAAAATGAGAGCTAGAGTGATGAAGGGAATGGTTAGCAGTGAACCATCTAAGAGCTGGTGAGAGTTCACAATAGTCTGAGCTGGACACGAATGTTCTTTGGTGTGCAAGAAATAAACTTCCTTAGGGTGTCATGGGATTGGATAACCCCAAGGGTTGCATTGGTAGGAATAAATAAAAATATACAGCACCCAGTCACAACCTTTTGCATTCTTATACAAGTTTAGAAATCATCAGTCATAAGTGATGTGAGAATGGAACTGAGTGCAGGTATTTTTGGTACACTGGATGATGATCAATTCTACAATACAACTCTGAAAAAGCGATATTGCATATCTTTTTAAGAAAGTATTAATAGGGTTTCCCAAGGAAGTGAAAAATAATTTTTAACTTGAGCAGCAACATTTTCCTCAATAAAAGTGATTTTCAGATGAAAGAGGTGCAAAACAGGATTATCACAGTAGCAAGGAACCATATAGCAAAGCACTAAAAAAATTACTGTCTAATTTAGCTTAGGAAACAAGCAGTGAAAAAAAGACGTTCTACAGCCATGTGCTGGAGTAAAAATTGATGAGAGATATTTAAGCTGAAGTAGTGTGATATTTTACCTGTTTCTTATATATCAAATGCACACTTACTGATATACCACAGGAGGAAAACAGTCAAGCACAGCACAACTGTGTTCACTTTTACAACGTGCCAACTGTAGGAAACCAATTCTTAAATATATCTATATCTATACATATGATTAAATACATCCTTGATTTATTTCATGACTGCATACCTCTTATTGGGGGACCATATTTATTAATAATTAACTAACAATTAAAAGATGGTGGTTATTAACTAAATTGCTGAAAGGTATCTGAGAAGTCAAGGAATTTAAATTTACTGTGGTGATGGCAACACTGAAGCTGTTGTTCTTGTAGAACTGTCACATTCTGCATTGAGAAAGGTTAATTAGTTTTGCTATTAGTTTTAATTGACTGCTGCTGTAAATCACAGGATGTGTCATCTGCACTGTTGTTGTCAATTCCAGAGATTGATAAGTATGGATTGTGCTCCCATTCCTTTTTAATCAGATGCCTGCTGTCAAACAGAATTACCCAAGACAAAAGTAAGTAGTTGCCTCTATCATTCCGTGTTATCAAGGCTAATTCAGCAATGCATTAAATGAGCAAGTAAATCTCACTGGAGAATGGCAGGAATTTTATTCAGTTCAATTGTCTAAATGTAAAGTTCAGAGATAATTTGCACTTTTATCTTAGAATAAGTTGAATTGCTTTCTGAGGTTGACTATGTCTTTTCACATAGATGGATAATGTATGAGTAGGTTAAATGTGGAAATTTAAATATGAGATGCCTAAATGCTGCTACTTGATAAACATCATTCTTGGGTAATTTCCTGAATGGATGCCAGATGGCCAGAAAACAGAATCAGGAAAATACATAAACTGACATTTTGTTTCATGATTGCGTATGAATCGGTATGGGCTCTTCTGTTCCAGAAGTGTGACTGGGGGGTGCTGGAGCAGTGGAACTAAACATAAAATACAAGGGAAAAAATATTAACAAATATTTCCCAGCACTTTTCTTTCCAAATGATGTCTATAGATTAAATTATTGTTTACAAAATAGGTAGTAAATGCTCTTCCGGAGCTTCAGGAGACAGACACTTGATGGTGAAAGATTTTAAATCAGAGGACGGTCCTTCTAAACAGCTTCCAGTGATATTGGCCTACTGAAGAGATGCATAATTTCCTTAGGTCTTTATCTGTTTTGATACACTGAGAGATTAAATTAATGTACCTCTGAGGGCTCTGTAAAGTATTTATTGTTAGAATAAAGGGAATTTTTTTATGTACTTTACTACTATTTGTCTCATAGGTATCTAATTACTTGGACTTGGATAATTATCTCTGACATGGTGTAATGAGAAATAATACATTCCAGAATCAAGCAACTCACATACTCCTATGTAGCTCTATTTCTTAATTAAACAAAATCTTGTATTCGGCTATATTAGGATGTATTTGTAATATTTAAATAGTTAGAATATATAGCAGCATGTCATAAAATCTAAGTAATCTGAGATTCCAATCCAAATCTTGATAAGTTGATTCAAAAAAAGAAAAAAGTTACAGCTTTAAAATATGGGCCATGATTAAAGAGAACACAAAAACATAGGTTCTGTCACAAGACCCATGCTCCTCAGCAGCTTCCTGTGATCTTAGATTTCATCTCTCAGAGATGGAGTTAATAACATCTACTTCTCTTAGAGTTGTTTGGATTCAGTAACTGAGATTGGGTTTTCTGTGAAGACAGAGACTTTGATCATGTAAACACATACAGGACTTTGGTGTGTGATTCCAGGAGAAAACAGAAAGTCATAGGAAGGCTGATGAAGACCTTGCTACTGTCAAGAGTGTCTCCACAGTAACCCAGGAAGCTCATACAGACATAATTTTCTGTCTAACACAGTGCTGTTGTAGGAAGAAATATGTTTCTGCTGGATTCTTTTAACACTATTTTAAGAATCAGAAGTTCATCCTCCAGCAGACAGCTGTGCTTCAGAAAAACAAGATAACATGGTCTTATTGAGATAAATAATTCAGTATTACTGCAAATAGTGGCCTATATATGTATATATAGTATATATATTTCAGTATTAGAGCTAAACAAACTGAAACTGAAAGGAAAGCAAAAGTATTCAGTATAATTTTAAAAGTGCATATATCAAGGAGTTAAAATACAGCCAAAACCTTCCAATCTTTTTTTTTTTTTGTCATCACACAAGTTACTTGCAGTACCAGCTCTTTGTATTCATGATGCCTTTCATCCTCTTGCTGGAGCATGAGCTACTGGCAAAGCTGCTGCAAAATAATGATGAATAATCTTCATAAACAATGCTTCCCAAGGTTTATGGGCACCCAACTTTTCTGTCCTTATGTTTTTCTTTTTATTTTTATTTCCTTCTGTTTGTCTTTTACCTTTTGCACACATATTTCTTTCTCCATGAAAATTGCCACAATTTTCTCTTGCAGGCTGGTTTTATATTCATTTCTTCTACAGTAAGAAAAATCAGACATCTAATACAGTTTTAACTACTACTTCCTCCAGTCTCACAGTGCTTTAAATAGATGCTTGGATTACTACCATGGGTCTGTCTCAAAAAATATGAGGTTGAATATATTCATGTTCTGAAATTTGTTGCTGCTCCTGCAACTGGATACAGCTCATGGATAAAAGTGAAGCTCAGAGAATGGTCATATTTATTTACCTCTGCTTTGAAGAGGAGCTGCAGCTGATAAGGGTCCCTAGTGTGTGTTCAGAGTCTTCCCTAATCTGCCTGTGCAAAGGCTAGGTGGTGTTATAAAAGAAGGGCTCAGTGCTATGATTTATTCTGTCCCTTACCTGACACAGGCAGGGACTCTGTGCAGAGGAAGCCATTCTCCTCTGAGATGGCAAACTCAGTTCCACTCCTGACAAATGGCTCACTCTGGGACACAGGGATTCTCTGTGGTGGGAACAGGCAGGAACCAAAGGAGCTGCTCTCTTTTTTGCTTCCCTCTCCTTACCTTGCATTGTGGACTGCTGAGAACAGACTATATATTATGAGATGAGCTAAGAAGGTCTTTCACTAACATCTCCCAGTCTCCTCGGATGTGATGCACATGCAATTGTGTAATGGGGGAGAGGAACAGGACTTTAGCCTGCATGCCCCAAAGCCTTATTTTAAGATGAAACAAAACTGTTGTACAAAATGTATTTTGAAAACAGAGAAAGTCTTTTTGCCTGTTGAGATTTTGAGGTGTGGAATATTTCCCGGAAAAAGCTCCATTCCATTTATTGGTTATTCTGTGTGTGCCTCCCTTTCAGACGCTTTATTAATCTTTTTGAAAGAAAAACACAAAGCAAAACAAAAAAACCCAAAACCAACCAAAAAAACCAAACCAAAACTCAATTCTGACTGTACATCAACACCATATGTAAAAACTCTTGATCTGAAGTTATGTGATGTGTGGGAAAATAACACTGATACTTCACAATATGCTCAAATATGAAAAATAAAGGCATGTACTCGTACAAATCTAGTTTCAACCAGCTTTATTTCTGTTGTGTGACTTTCTAAAATGTTGTAGGAAAATGTTCATGAGGCAGTGGGAAGAGTATAATGAAGGAATTGTGTTAGAGGAGGTGAATCTGAGGAAAAAGTTTCACTAGTATCAGAAGCTGCCCAAGCCAGTGACCTGAAGGACAGTACAGGGGATCAGAGGTTTCTCCAGTAAGATTTTTTTCTTCAACATTCTAGCAAGACTTGTCTCTGTACCATAGAGATATTTGGAATAAATGGAAGGGAAATGATGAGACCAGGAAATACCGAATTTAGGTAGTCAGGGACTACTCCACAGGCTGATTTCAGCAATGAAGGTGAACACAGAATACCTGTGTGTATTTGATTGGTAGTAGGTGGAGAGAGAATAAAAATGAGGTGAAGGAAGTCAAGATATTTTTACAACTAACTCATAGTACATCCTACTCGATTATCTCTTATTTACATCTTCCACTTCTGTGGAAGGGAATACTTAGGTTCTAAATTGATAATTCTATCAACATCCTCTCTGCAATTCCTTCAAATACCAGACTTCCCCAAATGTTAGCTCTGATTTAGAATTACAAACTAATGACAGGGTTAATCATAAGGAAGTGTTTATGTCTAATGCAAACTCCCCAAATTCTCTTGGCAATAGGGATAACACCTCTTTAAGCTTTTGGTTTTTGATTGGATTAATGCCTTTGGAGGTGCCTGCTTTTTTTTCAGTAATAGTTGAGAGGCAAGTTAATGGCTTTCATTTAGAAAACAGATTTTTAAAAATGAAACTAGGCTAGAAGTATCAAAATTAAAATTTAAAGCTCCATAATTTTCCATAACTTTAGTGAGAGAAAGCTAAAATGATGGTTGAAATTATTCTTGGGATTTTAAGTGAACTTCAAAGGTAGGTGCAGCCTGGATCTGATAGGGAACTGTGCAGTCTCAGAAGGAAAAACTTTCTTCAACCACCTTTGTTCCCTTTCATCCTCACCATGAATCACTGCCCAAGTCTAAATATGTATTCATACTCTTCACAGTTTTAGCATCTTACATAATGGGACATATCAGACGCTGCAGATTCAGCTGCATGAAAGAAGGCTTGCCACAGCACGTCTGAAATTTTGATGATGAAAGGCACACTTTGCCCTGGCTTTTTGTATAAACAGAAGTTCATACAGGGAGAAGAAAAAAACTAATGTCGTACATATAGAGCAACCTGAACCTTGATTATTTAAGCTTATTCTACTGCAGTTTTACCAAGGAGAAAATGTGTTGCTAAAGAGAGAAAAAAACTTGCAAACTTCATGAAAAAGTCTGAATTTGGCATATCCACAATTTGGTAAAGTATTTGCACAATGCTACAGTAATCTTTTTGTAACACAGCATAAATATTTTGTTAATGTAGGACAACTGAGTCTGCACTTTTCTTCCATGTCAGGATAAGAACACAAAATGGGTCTCACCTATGCAAAAACAGGGAAGATTTTGCTAGATTTTCTTGGGTTCTCATTTAAAAGATGACAGATTTTAAGCTACTTTCCCCCTCTCATGGTAAAGACATTTTAAATTGCTTTTACTTTCAATATGCAAGTTTTTGAGAGTTTGACAATATAGTCTGAAATGACAAAATCCCTTCTGAGCCAGCCTTCACTTTCTATGTCAAAATAATGAAAAATTTTACACCTTCTCGCTCTGAATATACATATGAAGATGTGAATATCACAACAGATTTATTTATTCTTTGTGTCCACTTGATTTTGACAATTAGACATTCTGGCTTGAAACACTAGAAATCCTAGGAAATGGATTAAAGTCCATTTGGCTTATATTACAATATGATGAAAGTATAGTGGAAATAATATAAGCACTTTAAAGGGAGAAAAATTACTCCCATGGATGGTAGCAAGAGATAATAGAAAATGTCCTTAAAGATATAATAAAGAGGATCAAATAATTGTAAATATAATTCAGAAGTCTTATGTAGCACAATATCAGAAGAAGGAAAACTAAATTACCAAGTAGGTTTTGCATTTATTGTGTTTATGTTTGGGACTCCAAAGAGAGACAAATAATTTGAAGAGAATATTTTGTACTTGGGATGTAAACAAACATTCACCAACCTAAATTAAAATACACAGAGTGCTTAGAAAATGTTGTAAGAACAATGTATATCCTAAAAACAACAGTTAAAAATGAAAGCAATTAAACCAAAGTACTTGCAGGTTGCATTTCCAAAAAGTAGTTTTCTGCAAGGAAACCTGCTGACAACTCAGAAGTGAGCAGAGTGACATGAAAACAAAGTTTATTTATTTAATGTCTGCTGAACTTGTGGGTCAGACAGAAGCAAAACCAGTCATATTACATTTAAATGTAAACCCAAGAACACGTTGCATAACAGGAACACCTAGGAACTTCCCTATTTGCTTTGGCAGAGAGCTGTTTAAGTAGTGATTTTTCATTCCTTGTAGTGTTTTGGACATAGTGAAAGCAAAAAAAAATAAACTTCAAAGGTAGATGGATAAAATTAGATGCAGGTCTTTAGAGAATTTATATCACTAGAAAGATAAATAGAAAAGCAGGTCAAGGGTAAAATTCTAACTTCAGGAGTAGATGTTCCCTACACATCTAATAAAGGCTAAGTTTTACAAGACAAGCAAGTTTTTAAAAGTGGTAATCAAACTGAAAAAAATACCACTGTTTTCTGACTTAACTGTGAAAATAATAGTATTTTTTGATATTTTTCCTTTGTCATAAAGCTGTCCTATCACAAGGATGTATACACAGTGAATAGGACTTGGTATAAGAACCACATATGATGTGGCATCGTTTGGAGAGTGACTCACCGAACATTTATTGCACAGACAATAAGCACTGAGCCTGCACTGTTAGTGCAGTGGAACAAGCTGTTTCATTTCACAGCTTGGCCAAGTCATTTATAGCCCACAAAAAAATTACTTAACACATGGTGGCATATGTAACTCTATAAGGCTTTCTTTGAGAAGGAGGTGGAAGATGGCATTTGTATACACAAATATGTCCATACACATACCCAAGCTAACACAATATGTTAGCACTCTTTTGTGCTATAAACCTAGTAGGCACACTATCATGATAGCTGGAGATGAAAATTTTTGGTAAGAACGTGCCTATTCACTCCTCACATCATGATTTCCAGATTCCCCCTCAGATTTATGCCGCAGCTCTGAGGCACTTTCAGTGAAATATGCTTAAAGTCTTGCTCATACCTCCCTGGAGCTACACACTGGAGAGCACAGCCGTGTGTGCTGCACAGCTTGGGTACCAGAGCAAAAGCTTCTGCACTGACTGTTCATGTGGAAGAAAGGTATGCTCTTACATTCATAGATTTTCTTTTGCGTACTTACGTTTCCTGGTGCAGTGGCAGCAGCCCACTGCTGAGATGCTATTTCTCTCTCATTAAATAAGAATGATTACTGAAATTATTGTTGCTAATAGGACTACGAAGTGTAAGAGTATGAGACGTTGCCGATTCTGTGTGACAGTAAGAGCTGCGATAATTCTAACAAAGCTCATTGTGACTAATGTACGAAAGAAAATCAAATCTGTCTTCCAGGATCATCAGAGTATTTTGGGGCTGGCTGTAGAGAACCTAGGAAATTTTAGCATAAAAATGGATACTTGTAATCACTACTGGGATTCTACTACCTGCATAATCTGTCCAACAGAGCAATGGAGGGTGATCCTTTCCATTAATCAGGATAAATATGGAATCAGCTCAGTCAAAACTAAAAAAACTTTTTAATCCAAATTTTACTCAGGAGGAAAGAAGAGAAATGTTCTGCAGAGTATTCCATAGTATTATGCAGAATTCAAAGTTCTACAGTCCATGGAGGACTGATGCCTGAAAGCATCTTACAGTAATGTGGACATGGTTCCTAAAGTTACCAGTCTGGAGAAATATCAATTTACTTTTCAGCTCCTGCCCAGAGTCTTCTGTTAAATGCTTTTTTGTATTCCAGAATACAAAAAAGCCACCAGAAATCTTTATACACTAATGTACCTGCTTTTCATTGGAATGCATACTTTACATTTTCCCTCTCATTCAGCACTCAGCAATGCCATTATTCTTTATTTCATGCAATGCTGATTCCCTCAAGTTGCTAGAACAGACATATCCTAAAGTTGGTATTTCTTTGCACTGTTGAACTGATGTGTAGGGCTAAACTCCACAGAGATATGCTTGAATAAAAAATATTATATAAAAACCTAGAGCAGAATGAAAAGTACAAGGACAGTACAGCACTTATGCAAATCCACTCAGAGGTTTGTGGTGAAGACTGAAATGATGGAAAGAAAAAGAGAAAGGGAAAATGTGTTCCTATTTAGAGTGTCCATGAACTGGTAAGAAACAAGTTAATTACGTGGAATTATTTGTAACATAAAAACACAATGGCAAAGGTCCAAATTTTAAGCCTATGTTCCAGGTGGATTAAATGGCTCTACAGAAGAGGTCGCAATCTTCTGTAGGGGTGAAAATACCAAAAATGTTTCTGAGTTTCTGAACTTCCATGGGGAATGGAAGAGATAGTAGAAGTCCTCTCACAAAGAAAGGTGAGCTGAGAATTATGGATTTTAGTAAAACAGAAGGGCCTAATATTCAGTCATGGAAGAATATGATAGATTGGTAGCAGAGATGAAAGGGGAAATGGTTTACAGTGCAAGATTAAAAAATTTCAATATCATCACCTAAATATTTATACAGGACTTTTTAGAGAAAAAAAAAGTCAGGGACTGATTCCTCTCAGAGGCTGGGACCTCTCCCTGGTGCCACACAGAAAAGAGGTACTCAATCCCCTGTTTTGGAATCTGAGAGTGCTCAGATAAGGGGGTTTGAGACTATGATTTCTTGGCCTTCACCTGGATCTGACATCAATTCCACCTGCAGCTGGAAAACTTTTCTGATGAAAATTTTCTCAAAATGGTGTGCACCAGAAAAGGTGAATAAGAAATATGTTGGTGTTTAAATCTGTCTGGTTTAGAAACTCCCCCTCCCCTACATTTTCTGAAGTCACTGAAGCATATACCATCTATCTGTGGATAAAAAAGAAACTCAACCATTTTATAACTAATTGAAAATCCTTTTCTGCTCCTGGGCAGTATGCATGCAGTAGAACTTTTATAATTAGCTGAATCTTTTCAATAATGAATACAAAGGAGTATCTCATAGTGAGCTGATGCTCTGACATCTCCTGTAGATTTACTTTCTGTCAACTGAAAAAGTTTAGTCTCATGTTTTGAGAGTTAATGCTTCATAGATTTTATGCAGAGGCCAACACTCATGATTTTTTCAAGAATCTCTGAGATTTAGTACTGCTCTTTTGAAGATGACTGTTGAAGTCTTACTCTTAATTTACATTTAAAAATTAAAGCTGTGCATATGGGAATTGAAAGTAGGGTTTTTCAACACCTCACAAACTGAAAGTGCAACATAGATTCTTTGCATAATATGATTTAAAACTTTTCTGGTGGGTTTTGAAATGTAAAATACCTGGGACATAGAAAAAAACCCAAGCTATTTCTGTTGTATACTCATTATAAATTTTAAATAAAGTATAGCATTGCATTTGTGATCATCATCCGTGAATATGATGCCAATACCTGAAGGAATTGCACAGACTTTACAATTTCAATCAATTTAGAACAGAAAGTAAGAAGGTGTGTGTGTGGGGGGGTGGGTTTAAACTAAAAATGAAGACAGATTTTAGGAAAACAGAACATATATTCTCCTGGATTTTGAACTTATTCTAAAAGATTTTCATACTGTAAGAGAGAAGATTGAATAAAAATTTGATATACAGATTTATTAAACCTTCAGGTTTATATGAACTGAACAAAGATACCTTCCCTCGACGAGTCACCACAAAAGGAGTCTTGATGACATAAAGAATATTTAAAAACTCTACAGCATTGCCTTTTTAGAATCCCTGAAGTGACACAATATAACTACTAAATATCTGCTTGAAACTGGCTCAAACCCAAGAAAATACACTGTCCCTTAGGGTAATGTTCATGAAGAACGACTGAACGAGCTGGTGCCAGGCCAGGGTTAGATATCACCCCAGCTGAGACACAGCACCACTAGGGAGAACCTTGTGAAGAACAGTAAAGTACCATATCAAACTCCTCTTTCCTCATCATGTAGAAGAACCAGTATCAGGTTGCAACTTAAATGTTATTTGTGAGCAACCTTATGCCCAACGAATTGTTTCTGCATCTGTCAGGGAAAACAGTCTGTGATGTATATTTTCTCACGGAATATGTCTCTTAATTCTAGGTCAGAAAAAATATTAACAGCTGTATAAAATGTCAGAAATAATTTCAGCTGATTAAAGGACATGCAAAATATTAAATGATTGAAGACTGAGAGAAAAAAAGGAGGATTTGAAGACTAGTCAGTAGTTCTCTTTAGCTTTTGACATTATTTAGTGACTTGAGCATCTTTTTACTGAGTCTCCAATGAAAGTAATAAATCACTGAGTACATAAGCATAAAAATAAAGGCAGAAATATTTAAATATGCAACTGTTGAGGTAGAGATATAGATTAGCTCAAGAACATTAACAAAGTCACTAAAGATCAATTCAGATTATGATCTACTGCTGGAAAGAAATGTTTTCCATTGAGCCAACTTTCTCAAATTCAAAGTACAATATCAGAAATCATCACGTAAAATTGACCTGTGTTTTCTTCCCTGAGAGAGGGATGAAGTTGTCCATCTGATTTGAAAAATATGACATGTTCATACTCATATGAATTTAAATGAACTTATTGATTGGTGGTAGTGCTAATTATTTCTGTGTAGTGGTTATCATTGTGAAATCCAGGATTTCATGGCCGAAGAAGCTGAAGACCATGTACTATTTTTGAAGTTATTTCAGCACAATTTTACCCACTCCTGACCACATGTATCAGAAGCATCCCCTTGTATGAGGTTTGGCAAGCAAAACTTTGTGGATCCACTGCTGAACTGCAAGTCTCTGAGTGCTGTTAATTTATGTTCCAATCAGTGTTGAAGTCACAAGGTCTCTACTGGTAGCTCTTCCAAAGAGAGAGAAGCTTTATTTGCCAGTCAAATCTATACATTTTACTATTTTAACATCTGAAATTTAAGTGTATGTGTACATTGTAATTCAGATGAGCACCAATTTAACTTTGCACATTTTCATTCTTCCTTCCCAACATAGTTTGGCTGCAGGAAAGAATGCAGACTTTTAAGTACATGATTCTGACCAAGGACATCATACTGATGTGGGAGACTGCAAACTTGCTGCTGAAATGACTCACAAGACATCTACTTATCCTGTGAAAGGCACCCAACTTCCAATTTTGAAATAAAATCCATACAATACAATTCAGTAAAATAAACAACCATCTACATTAAATAGAATTTAGCCTGAGGTGTCCATCATGCTGTCAATTAATAGTCATCATTTCCATCAAAAAAATCAAAATTTCTGTCTCAGACCTTTTGTGATAAATACTTTCAACAGCTTGCACTGTTTCTTCTTTGTAAATTTTTTTTGTTTTATCCCTTAATAATTGTAATGCTAGTTGTAGTTAGCAAACCCCTAAAATTTAGAAAGGATAGTACCACTATTTTCAGTTAATAAGGAACTGAGGCTTAACAAGCATAAAAAGACATTACCCTAGACAGCACCAAAAATCATCTTGTGTTCTTTTTTCTTTTTAAATTATGAGCTGTCTGGAATTGAATACAGTAATTTTTGTACATCTGGTTTTTTGAGTGGTCTGTATTATATGCTTACAATCATTATTTGCACAAAAATATAAGTAATTATGAGCAGTTCTAATCAGAAGGGTCAGGCAACTACAGTAAAAGAGAGTAATTGCAACTAAATGTATATTGGTAATCTTCATGACTTTTCTAAACTATCTCAAAGAAGCATAAAAAATAAGGATCTTTCAAGCTTCATGCTGAATTTACTTCCTTTTTCCATGTGACATATAAGCTGCAGCAAAGGAACATTTTTTATCAAGAATCCTTCAAGAAACATAAGGCAAGTCTGCTACCCTGCTGAGCAGTGTACTTTCTGATTTTGAAAGCTGTTTGTTATGCCTTGAAAACAGGCACTGGTAAAGGCAGAATTAACTCCTCTGCTGTCAAAAGACAAAACTGGTGCAACTGGCACTGACAAAAAAAATTCACAGAGTTTTCCTCAGTGATTTACAATAAAACCATCACCCTTCTGCTCAGTCAAAGAATATGCAAAAAACCAACATGGCTAGGTTTTTTTTCTGTTATTTAACAAAGATTTTTTTTTTTTTAATAACCCCTGATTTACAAAACCTGTGATGAGGTATTCCAGGTCTTATGGTCATTAGGGAAAGAAAAAAATACATTAATTGTAGGCAGTTGCAGCAGGGAACTTCAAGCAATAGAACCTAATTACCTGGGAGGAATTCAACCAACTCAGTGGTTATGAAAAATACTATGCAGTGTTTGATAAACAGTTGAAGCAGATTGCTGCTTTAAACTCTTCCTGATGAGATGTTCTGATAAAGAAAATTATACCATCCTCAGCACCAGTCTCGCTGAAAAGGTTGTTACCTGCAACTAATCACTGATTCTTAAGGAGTCATAAACAGGCAGTGGTGCTGAAAGAGCTCTCTCCACACTCCTGCTTATTGCTTCCCACACAGTGTCCGGGCTTTATCTCCCGTAGCCATGGATGTTTGTACAGCTGCCTAGGGAGCTTGTTGGCAGAAATGATCCTACTCACTTCAACCTCACCCCGTCCCTGCCCCACCCCAGAGTACTGATTTTGGGTTAGTCACCTAACCTGAATCAGCAAATCCCTTATGTCACCGTGAAGGGGGAGATGAGGTTGAGGGAAAGGAAAAATGGCATTTTACGGCAATAATGCTGGTTTAAAGTGTGCTTTATGAAGCAATTGTAAACCAATAGGATGATTCACAGAGCAAAGGGCTGCTGGAGCTCTCCAGTCCTACCTCACACTCACTGGGTTAACTTCTACATTAGATGAGGGGGAACAGAGCAAGTTTGTAGAGTTTTGAAAACCAAAACTTTTTTGTGTGTGTTATTTTTCAGTTGGTCAGTTTGGTTTTCTTTTCAATTTCCCTTTTTTTCAATTAGAATTTCCTTTACTTCTGCGTGTGAATGTTAATTATTTACTATTTCTGGCTGCTGAGCTCTGAGAAGAGTCTAGCTTCATCGTCTTCATACTAACAAGCACCCAATGGAAGGGAAGAATCCCCTTCTATACTGCAGCCCAGTATGCAGGTAACAGTGATCACAAAGACATTTTCTAAATTAATACTGTTTAAAGAAAGTTGTTGCTTTCATTGTACACATGACTTTCTCAGAAAAAAATTCTGATTTGAAGAGTGTTTTAACCAAGTTCTGTTGAGCAGAACAGAGTGGACACCTCACATTTTACCATGAGAGCATGAAAAAAAAATCTTTTGCTTTGTGGGAAAAAGGCATTGTCTCCAATGTCAGGACTTTCAGTATTTCTAAAATTGCTTTGGGCATCAATTGCATTTTTTTAGTTTTGCTCATTTTAAAGAAGTCTAAAGAATACTGAATCTGTTTCATGGTCCTTGCATTATTCCCCAACTGTTCAAAAACAAAAATCTCTTTTCATAGAGCATCCATTTTACTGTCAACAATAAAGAAAATCTGCCTCAGGAAAAGAGCTTTAAATATATCTGTGGTGCTATCAACAAGTTAGCACTTCTGCATGAAAGCAAGTCCAGTTCATTCCAGAGTTTTGCTGCAGGAGATACAAGTCAGTAGTGCTGTAGCATGAATGCAAGCCCAGTTCTTCACTGCTCCTTTTTGCTGGAGGGAGCTGGAGAGCCCAGATGCATCAGATACATCTTTCTGTCTGATTGTGTATGGCTGGGTTTGCTCTATATAAATGGAACGTTGGTTGTGAACCCCAAAGGTTTCTAATGCTGGGAATGAGTGTTCATGAAGAGAGCTGGACTCAGCTGATTGTGGAGTTTATCTAAAGACAGCTTGACAGTTCTAAGAAGTGAGCAGGTTGGCTTCTGTCTCTTTGGCCCAACTGTTAGGCTAAAATCAAAGAAGGAATGTAACAGCCTGGGAGCACCTCAGAGCTCAAGGGTACCTCAGTCCCTTGGTACTCTTTGCTAGGAAAATCTAAAGAATGAAATTAATGCTTTTCCTCACTCTTGTTTTGACAGACATATGCCAAACTTCCTCGTGGGCTGCCCTCTCCCTAAACTTTCAAAGTCTGTGCTTCCAAATAGGCCCATGGTGTAGAACATTAGAATTATTTTATGCCCTCTGACTAGTTCCCACATCACCTTTGCCCCTTCTTCTCCACAATTCCATCTTTGTTCCTCTAAGAGCTCCCAGAGTTCTTTATCTTCCACCTTCCTAGCTGGTGAAGGATCCTTGTCTTCCTTCCAGTAACCAACAGTGAACTAAAGGTTTAAATACTGATGAGTTTTGAGCCCTGAGGAAACCCATGAATTAGAGAGTGAACTTTCCTGAACTGTTGATTTTATTTCCATGCCTGTCCTAAGGCCTAATTCTAAAATTATATGAGACCGCAGTTCAAATCTTAGATATATTGAACTGTCAGTGATGATAAATATTAGGGACACTGTCTAAAAAAAGGAGGAAGTTACTAATTCTATGTGTTGTGTTTTAATATGATCTACTTGTGTTTCCTGTTGTGATATTTCCCTCAAGATTATAACAGATGTTAACTCTGTCTGCTGTGATTCTTTTCTTGGCAAGCTACAGTACAGTGAACAGGGATAAGCCCACTATCTCCACAGAGGTACAGGATTCAGAGAGGGCATGTCTGGTCTCTTTAGGCACTCAGAGCTTCTTCCCAGGCTTGTCACAGGTCAGCAAGGGAAACTGCTATCTGCTGACATCTTTTGTGGGCGAAATACTTTCAGCAAATACAAGACCTCAACTCTTCTGAGAGACAAAGCCAATTAGGAGACAATCAGTAACTGTAGATCTACAGAACTCAAGATACAGTGAATCAGGAGTGTTCCTACTTCTTTCTAATGAATTTTGTGTCAATAAATGAATTTGTGGAATAATTCTACAGGCTCTCTATCATCTCTGCAGTGTTGGGTTCATTTTTTTTTTTTACTTTTTCCAGTGAGATTTGAAAGGTGGAGAAAAGAGAGGACTAGTGTGGGGCTCTCCCCAAGAGGAACCAAAAGAGGTTCTATTTCATTGCTAAATTGATCACTAATCCTGAAAA
Organism: Oriolus oriolus; assembly: GCA_013400235.1. Taxonomy (NCBI): domain Eukaryota; kingdom Metazoa; phylum Chordata; class Aves; order Passeriformes; family Corvidae; genus Oriolus; species Oriolus oriolus. The sequence goes on from VXBT01000314.1 coordinate 347,720, forward strand.
ATTCCTTTTGCCTTGTTAAAAAAACAACCGACCAACGAAAACAAAGAAAGAAACTGACTAAAAACCCCAACCAATCAAACAAACAAATAAACAAGAGCAATAAAAAAGCCCCAATCAGACTGATTAGAAGCACTGAATTTGGAGAACTGAAAACATTAATTATATAAATGCAATTAAAATGGAATTACTACTTGCAATCTAAAGTTGCACAAAATTGGTAGATTTTTTTTACCTGCTTCAGTGTTCATCTTTAATTAAATAAACCTGATTCTCTGTAGCAACTATATGTCTATGTTTTCAAAATGCTTATGTTGTATCTGAGTAAACTCTTAACCCAAAACTTCTCCCTATTCTATTTTTCATGCCCTAATTAGGGCCTTTTCTAACAAATAAAACCAAAAAACCCAAATCAACACCATCTTGTGCTTCTTGTTAGTTCAAGATAATTATGGAACTTAACACTCCGAATGGTAATTGATCTTAGTGTGGAGCACAGCAGCCGTTTTAGAACTGCAGACCAAATCAAATTAGCATTTTTGTCAAATAAAGTTAAATGTGCTTGAAAGTTACTTCTTGATGCATTTAGACTAACATTTTACAGTGGCTGTCACTTAATGTCTGTTGGAGATAGACCCTGCTGCTGGGATTCATCCACCTGAGCATTAGTGTCTTTATCTGAGGGACTGCTCTTCTAGAATGCAGTTTGTCTTATCTGCAAATAGATCTCTGAAATAAGTCAGATGAATTGTACCTTCAGATGGTTATTTCATTCCACTGATTATAAAATTTTAAGAGGCTGATTTTCCCATAACTCCCATGATAAAACTTCTCATTGCATTATCTATTTCAGAGGTCCCAGCTGTAAAAAGATATTGTATTAGACTTTTTTAATATGGTAGACAAAACTCTTAAGTTTTTAATTAGGTAATTAACATAGAAACAGGATGAGTATGAGACTGAAATAAAACTTTCACTATTCAAAGAAATGCCCAAATTACTTAAGCAGCTCCTGTTTGCAAAATCTAAAAGATCAGATCATAACTCTCCTTATCTTCTATTTAAGACTCAAAAGAAATTTCTGGTGAAATCACTAATCATCAAATTATTTTAAACCTATATAATAAAGACCATTAAACTAGTAGAACATGTGAGAGTCAATTGCAAAACTGAATATTATTAGGATTTGTTACCTTTTTATATCAGAGCCACTACGCAACACAGGTCTTATCTTTTTTTTGTTATCCATTGCAGTTACAAACAAGTGATGTTTGTTCTCCAGATTATAAAAGCTAATGAAAAAAAGTGTTATTTTGAATAATGAAGAACCCCATAGACACAGATGAAGCATTTCATTCAGAGCCCAGGTTTGTTTTTTATTTCCAACCAGGTATGTAAAAATCTAATAAGTCATAATATATATGTGTACATATGTATGTATATAATGTGAGATTTAATAATTTATATATGTGCACAAATATCTACATATGCATGCACACACCTTGTCAGGACTTAAAGAATGAAGTGAAATATCTCAAGACACTGTCAGAGAAGGAAGTTCCTGTAAGATAAGGCACCACAAGAGGCTCAGATGGCAAACAGGAAGGCATTAATTCCAGGCCTAAACTGAGGTGAAGGTGTGGAATTAGCACATAGGATAAAACCCTGCTGTGATGAGGGAACTTGCGATAAGCGCAGAAAGCAACAGTAGGAAGATGCCAGGTTGAGGCAGATCTGGGTAACCCACCCAGACAAAAATTCTCACCATGGCAAACCATGAGAAAGGAAGACAGTCCTTATACATGTGCCAGCCCAAGTTGTGGGAACAGCATCTGCATTCAGTGGATATCTGGGACTTAGCTTGTATAAAAGTGGTACCTCCAGAAGAACACTCCAGGGAGCCCCACCAGCAAGAAGACCAGAGGAAGAAGGCCAGGAAGGATGCCACAGCAATGGTGACTTCTACTTAATCTCTCTTTCTTCCCTCCCTGCCCTCCCTACCACAAATCTACTCTTAAACAAAATTCGGACTTTTGACTTTGGCACATGGTCTCATTTGCACCTTCATTTGGGCAGAAGAATCTTTGGATAATGAGACCCTAACACATGTGGATGCATATATGTTCATTTGTCCAAATATAAGCATATAGTCATTGAAGCAGACTTAATCCTAGCACTCTACCTTGTCTCAGCACGAAGTATTTCCCCGTTGAATCAATCAACTCTAAATATTTGGGCTCAAATTTAAGTTTATGGAGTTATGTAAGTTAATTTCAAATTGCTGATACCAATTTTGATCCTAATATGTAGTATTACATAAATTTTCCACTTGAAATAATTCATAATCCTACCTTCTCTTTCACAATTCAACTGCAATAAAAAAATAAAAAATGCAAAAAAATGCTACTAGCATCAGTACAGAAACGAACTAGGGGAGCAAAAAAAATTACATAGTTTGGATATTTCTCTGAATACAAGACAGGCAATCTGAACTCCAACAAGTTTGTGTTGCAAAGCATTCCTTACATTTATGTAAGCAACTTTCTGAAATATAGTTCTGCTTATTTAAAGTAAATACAGTACAGTGAATCAGCCCTGTGATAACCTGGGGAGTTAAAGATCACTCATAGAGTAGGACAAAAATATTGCTATTCTAAATAACAGAGTAAAAGCTGTTGAGTCTTATCTCAGGTTTGCTCAGAGGACAGATTTCCCACCTTCAGTAATCATTTGCAGAACTTTAGTTGCTCAGTCATCTAAATGCTTACAACTTAATTTTTCTGCACTCTCCAGCACTACTCCTGTATTTTTCACAGTACTTGAAAGTTTCTCAATGTGTGATCCCTCTTCTCTCATGCCAATATTAGGCTGCTGAAATTTCAGTGACTGTAATGAACTATAGCCTGATATAAACTGTTAAACATTCATCCAGCCCACTACATGCCTTTATCTATATATGTGATCTATGTGTGTCATGGCCATGTATAAATATTCTATAATTCATATAGTGTGAAGCAATGTTTCCTGTGCAACGCAATGGAATATATTAATTTATTTCAAAATTCATTGCAGAACTCAAATGGAGCAATACTGAATTCCAGAGGCAAAAGTCCCTTAACTCAATGAAGGCAGTCTCTCCTGTCACAAGCATCACTGGAATTCCAAAACCTGTCTGGATAGGTGAAGGGAGAGCGGTGAAATGTTATTTACCTGGACTTCAGTAAGGCTTTTGATGCTATCTCCCATGATAACCGCATAGACAAAGTGAGTAAGTGAAGGCTGGACAAGAGGACAGTGAGACGGATGGAGAACTGGCTGAACAGCAGAGCTCAGGGGGTTTTGATCTGTGGCACAGAGTCTGGCTAAAGACCTGCAACAAGTGATATCCCACAAGGATTTTGATACTCGGTCCAATCTTGTTCAACTTATTAATCAATGATGGACGAAGGGATAGATGCTTCCCAGCAAGTTCACTGATGACACAACACACTGGGAGGAGTGGCCAATACCCCAGAGGGCTCTGCAGCCCTTCAGAAGGACCCCAACAGGCTGGAGAGTTGGGCAGAGAAGAACCTTCTGAAATTCAACAAAGGCAAATACAGGCTCCTGCCCCTGGGGAGGAGCACAGGTTAGACCTGCTGGAAAGCAGTTCTGCAGAGAAGGACCTGGGGGTCCTGGTGGACAACAAGCTCTCCATGTACTTTCCATGTGCCCTTGTGCCAAGAAGGCCAATGGAAAAGCATTGCTGGCAGGTTGAGGAAGGTGATCCTGCCCTCTCCTCAGCCCTAGTGAGGGCACATATGCTGTGCTGTGTCCAGTTCTGGGCTCCTCAGTACAAGAGAGACATGGAGCTCCTGGGGCAGGTCCATCAAGGGGCTATAAAAATGATTTCCTCTTATGAGAAAAAGCTGAGAGAATCGAGCCAATCCAGCTTTGAGAAGAGAAGACTGAGAGGAGACCTTGCCTATCAGTATCTGAAGGGATGGTGACAAGAGGACGGGCTGAGCTCTGTTCAGTGATGCCGAGCAATAGGACAAGAGCAATGGGCAGAAACTCATGCACAGCAAGTTCCACCCGAATATGAGGAAGAACTTCTTTATTTTGTTGGTGACCGAGCAGTGGAACAGATTGCCCAGAGAAAATATGGAGTCTCCTTCACTGGAGATATTTAAAGGCTGTCAGAACAGCTGGAAGGACAGGATGCACAGTGTATATTATCTTAAGTTTCCAGATAGAAGCACTGTCTTTTCCACTTTGATTTCAAAATGATGCAGAAACCTTGAAGTTCCTCTGCTAACCATCAAAGGTAACTTGGTACCATAAAACAAGTATTTACACAAGACTTAAAGCACTTCAGTCAGTTGAGAAAGTATGGGAAATCTCATTTTGTCATTAAAAGTGACTGCATTATAAAGGCCAGGTTATTCATTCAGATGATTCATTAGGAAACTAAGGAAGATGTCAATTTTATGCATCCCTTCCTAATTTTTTTTGGGGATTGTTTTAATTAAACAGTTAAAACTTCATCAACACTTGTAATTTCTTGATGAAATCTGCTCAGATAAATTTTTTAGACCTTTTTTATGAAAAAAATCTGCTATTGTGTAATTGGGATTATTAACATAAAAATAATCATGTAGATAAATTCACAAAATGCATCCAAAAAGATCTGATTTCTCTTTTCAGTTTGATCTATGATCCTAACAGACATAGTATCCATAAGAAAGAAATTTCTGCTCAAAATTATAGAAGAAATTAGAATAATTATTACTCTGGGTCAATGCTTTAAATATGTATCCACAAATTCAGGTGATCCCAGAGAGGGGCAGGGAAAAAAAGATGTGTTTGTTGTTTGTGTGTGTGTCCTTTCTCTCACGATTTGCATCACTTCCTATTATATCCATTTTTCAAGCTGTCTTCAATTTAGAATCTTTAGTCAGTGGCAGAAAATTGTACTTGAAACAAATTACTCAGCTTTGTTCAGCAAGAAAACTGCAATATTTAATTTTGGAATTTGATTCAGAACAACTAACCTGAGGGCAGTAGATTCTGCCAATAAAGAGGGAACTGATTTGTCATATTATAGTTGGATGTAGCTGTGATTTCAGAGTGGTTTTTCCTTTATAATGTAAGGAAGCCCATATCCAAAATAATGAGACATTTATGCGGAGGTTATGGCCTCTTTACCTTTCCTCCTTGATAGATCTGTACTTGCATACAAGAAGGTAGATTCAACAAGACAATTTCAAGAGTCTGGGAAAAAAAGCAATGTACAATGACACATTAGTTACTGGGTTTTGTCTGGAGAATGAGAAATGCTGTTAGAAAAATTGGCTTTGCCTCACTAATGCTGCCTTTCTGGTTTCTGTTGGAAAACAATATCCTTTGGCATTGTCTCCAATGCTGAAGATAAATCGTAAAATCTATTTCTCATGCTGCAGGATTTTTCCTGGTACCCCAAAACATCATTTTCTGAAGGTAAGCTGAGTGTCTTCAATATATAATTCTCTTTCTATAATTTTGTATATCTAGAGTAGCTCCTTTAATCTGTGGAACAACACCTAGGTAAGGTGTGGTTGCTAGGAGAGGTGAAGAACATCTCCTAGGATCTGCTTCCCAAATTCTGTTTACCTTTTGCTGTGAAAACTCTTTTTGTGCCCAAAATGTTCACCAGTAGGAAAAAAAACCGCCTCATGTTAATTTTCTTTTATTCTTTTTCTAACACTACTCAGGTTCCTTTCTTTGGAAATGACAGCTTTCACATACAAATTTATCATGGGCTTTAAAAACCTACTGTTACACTGATAGTTTCTGAATCATAACAACCTGTATTACAATTTTACAGGAATTTAGATAACTTTGCTTTGTGGATGTGTTTGAAGAGGATGCACTGAGTAGGAAGGAAGATACTCAGCATAGATATTGTGTAGGCGTCACTTTTTCAAACATAAAAATAGCATGGAAAATGTGCCTCTATAAAGTCAGAGACTTGCGTGCTGCTTTAAAAGATAAACAAAAAACCAAAATAGTTTTAAAACCAACATATAAACAATGAGATAAGGTGTCTTTTTTGTTAATCGCTCAAATGTCCAGAGACAAGACTCCCTTTTCTCTCCTTTACTTGCCAAGAAAGAAGGAGCTCTTCAGACAATCAGACTCCTCAGAAGGGCATAGCTTATAGAAAAAGCAAATAATTGCATTCAGATCAGTGAGAATCCAATTCCTTCAAGAATATAACAGAGTGTTCCATGAATATGAATGTGTTTCTAAAAAGTTAAACACTCAGCCAGGCACAGGCAAGGCAATCAGGAGGCTGGTGAATAATGCTATAGATATTAGATGAGCAGCGGGAGGAAACAGCAAGAGTCTATAGTATACTCAGCAGGCATTGATGCAAGATGCATATGGGACTAGTAAATCACCCAAACTGATTAATTAACGTAGGCAGTATGTTACCAGGCTTCTGAACAGAATGTGGACTTCCAGGTACTACAGCAGTGTGAAACATGAAGGCAGGTGTATGTATCAGATGTTTGACACAGCTGATCTCCAAAAGATTTCTGCATTTTCCAAGGCATGTAATTTCAGTCATGCTAAGCTGTTATCACATCTCAGTCAGTCAGAGTGCAAAGCCAATGTGGCAGACAAAAAAAAAAAATCTAAAGAAATATTAAAAAAGAAGGTATGACAGAACGAAAGCATACCAAAGGGTGCTTCAGAAAACAAAGGCTTCTGCAATGGATAGCATTAACACACATGCAAACCCAGGACCATTTGGTAGCACTAATCTCATCTGATATGATCCACCTAAACATTATATAAAGAAGCTAAAATAAATGCTTTAAATTTTTGTTATAATCTTTTGGCTCTTAACAGATAGTGGGAAAGGACTGGCACTCCAGGTAGCTGACAGTGAAGGAAAACCTGAATACAGCCTTGGCTGTAGGAAGAATCAAGTTTATGCCTATTTACATGCAGATCTGGGGTCATTTAAGATTTTTAGTGAAACTGAAGTATCTGATCTGGAATGGCAGATGTGATCAAGAATCTGTGGGATACCCATAACTTTCTGGAACAGCAACTGGATTAAGGCAGGAAAATAGAGTATTTAAAACAGCAGAATACACCTATGTTTGAAGACCCTGAATCCCATTGCAGATAAGGATAAATAAACTTTTGCATCAGCTTCTACACACACAGTACGTTACTTTGAGTCACTAGATTTGTCTATTCTTCTGTCCATTTGATTGCCTCCCAGTCATAGCCTAGTAATGTCAGAATAAATAATGCACAATAGGGAAGACCAATGTATAATAGCCTAAAGTAATTACAAAGGCCTTTACAGTACAAACTGTTAGGAATTCTTTATGAGAAATAAACACACTGAAGCTTTCCCTTAACAGACAAAGCATTATTCACATACTGCTGCAGTGGATAACATTTCATTAGAGCTGCAAGCCTGTAAGACTACTGTCATAGGATGCAGTAATGAACATTATGGAAAGCATATTAATCTGAAAATAAAGTAGGGACAAAGCACAAAGTTCCAGTTAAAGATAGGAAAGCAGACTCTCTTGGACATATCTAGGCATTGTCATCATAAGAAAGACTTATATTCATTCTAATGCGCTGATTTTTAAAGCCTTCTCTCTTGGAACACAATTTACAGTCCAATAATTTTGAGGACTCTCATATGCTAAAATAAAGATCAGCTGAAGTTTAATTTTAGCTTGGCATGTGATCCCACCTGGAAATGCTCTAGATTTATCTGCATTTAAGCAGCATTCCTAACGAACAGTCTGAATATCGGTCTGAAAAAAGGGGCCGTGTTCAAGAACATGCGAGTGTAAATACAAAATTCTTTTTTTAATACCTGGCACAATAGGTTAATTTCTAAGTAAGTTATAAATTATCCTAAAAAAAAATTAAGAATCTTAAGACATTAAGGAGCTACAAAGGATTGTTTAGTATAAAAACAGGTTATGACAATCTTGAGCTTTGTTTCTTTTAACATTTCAAATAAATACTGCAGAAGTGAAGTTCTAATACAGAACTCTTCCGTAGGAACGACTGTGTTATCGTTTGTAGGCAACCTTAGAATAATCTATTTACAGGAAGTGCTGATAAAATATGCTATGTTTGTGAGTGGAAGCTCTTGGATTTGGATTCTTATTTCTGTCTTCAAGTATTAATTTCAGCAAGCAACTGGGCTAGAACATAGCTAGATCATACCCTGAACATTACTGTTAAAGGTAATCAAGCAGTAGAACAGAGCAATGAAGCTGTAAAGTCTCCATCACCACTAAGAACTTTTTGGTGCAAGTAAACAGAAGCCTTTTAGGAACAATATTGTGCCTTGAATCATTGGGAGGACATCTTGAAGCCCCTTTAATTCCATTCCTGCTACAAAATAGCCTATATGTATTTGAGTACTGAACATTATTGACTGTAAATCAGATCTATTTTACTTACTTTTTTTCCTTGAAGTATGCATACAATTCCAGGTCCTAATCCTACTGCTAAATGGAAGAGATCACCTGAATTTTTCAGGAAGCTGACATTTAAAAGCCCTACTTGGTAAGTCCTAGTTTCTTTTTCTTGACAGAAGGGAAACCATTTAGGTTTTAGCAATTCACCCTCTATCATATTAATGCCTCAACCTGACTTTTACTGATCCTAAATGAACATTGATCATGAAAAGTGACTCTATTTCAAGGTGGTTTTAAATTACTCACTAGGTGAAGCAGCCCTTCTTCAGACTTACAGCAGACAAGGCTCAGGTTGAGTTAATCACATTCCAGCGCCTTCACCTTCACTCCATTCTGGTGGGGGGAATCCCTCTTTTTTCTTGCCAGTGCTGACAGTCTTCATTAACTGGTATTTGTACTAAATGTGTCAGGTAGTATTAAATCAGATTTCCTTCCACATCTTATTAAAAGACATAGGTTGCAGAACTCTACTGATTGTTTTTCTCCCCAAGAAATGAAACCGTGTATCTTTGTCAGATTTTTGATGGAATTATTAGCATGCTGATTCCCAGCCCAAACACTCTGAAAAAACTGCAGCTTCAAGGAGTCAGCAGAAGAAACTTTCTGAAGGTTCCAAGAAACTTTACATGAACATAAATGCATTTAAGAGCTAGGCCAATAAAAGTGATTAATATTAGGCAAACAAATTAGCTTTCCAGGTGATTACTGAACTATCACTTCAAATGGGTGATATTTTGATTTTCAGAAGAAATACTTATGTTTTTAGCTTTTTCCTTGTTTTGTTTGTCATCTTAGTATTTTTTTTAAAAATTCAACAGATCTTATGGGAAAAGCAGAATTTTTAGAAATAAAACTTGAAAAAATCAATTTTTTCTTTAGAAATATCTTGAGACATAATTTAAGGGCTAATAGCCTTTTAGTCAAAGTTCATACAGAACTCAGAACTGCAGAAACTGTAGGCCAGCTACTAGTTAATCACAGTCTCCCTGGATTATTTACTTCTCTTTTGATGACACTTTATAGTGACACTTCAGGAACAGGCTGATTTGTAACACTGTAAATCAATGTTGTTTGTGATGTGGATTCAAGAACACAGAACTTGTCCTTTTTTTCCCCTCTATTTTTTATCTCTGACTGCAATCTTTATTCTTATTTAAATTCTTTCTGCTTCTTTTTAGGAAAACCAGCTGGATTATATCGGCAAATACCTCAGGAAGGCAGAACTAATTGCTCCAATTACTACTGGAAAGCCAGGTGGGAAATGAGAATGTGGGGCAAATTGGGGATAGATAAAAAATAATTCTCAGAGTTTAGAGAGCAAGCTGATGCTTAGGTTTATAAGGCTGCTGTTGTTTATCTTGACTCACTTTTTAAAGTCTGGGTTTTAGGCATTAGTAGTAAGGCTATTCCTAGCTTAAGGGAGCATGTATAAAATACAGACTTTTTAAAACACAAGAGAGAGGATACGGGCTACTGTCAGTGCATAGGCCTGATTCATTGCGTGGGGATCCCCTGTGACAGAAGAGTATATCTGATTTTTCAATTCTTAAAATCAACATATGACAGGCTATCTGCAAGTGCTTTCAGTACTTGTTTTCTTATTCCCTTGTGTCCTTTATTCCTCTGTAATGTAGCAGCTGCTCATGTGAGAAATTACCCTTGCTGGTATTTTCTGCTTTAAATTTTGTCATTGATTAAAATTATGCTCTCTAGTAGTAGATGGCAGACCCTTGGTAGAAGGCAATGGCAGAAAGCAAGGTTGTGATTTTATATTAAAGACAGTTTAAACAAAGTCAGGTTGAATTTTAGCCTTTTTATTTATAGAGATAGTAGAGAAGTTTGGCATTTCTTCTTCTTTCAATTAGATATCTTCCTGGGAAAGGATCACATTTTAATCAGTAATATTTTATTTCACAAAAAGACCTCTCCTACATGTAAATCAGAAGGGCAATAAGACTATAAAAGCAGATGTTACAGCCACTAAAAATGGGTTTAAAAAAGAGATTAACAGGTTTATATTGCTCTTGAGGAAAGACAATGAGAAGGTGCAGCAATTTCTTTTACTATGTTCACGACATGAACACAAAACCAAAAAATGCAATTCAACCACTGTTCAAGTTGGTGTTGGTAACATTTCAGATTGTCTGTGTTTCTCTTTAAATCCATGGATCAATATCCATTACAATCAAGTCAACAGTCTCGTACTTCGTCAGTACAAGACTGTTGATTCAAGAAAAATACTTGCAAGTCCAGACTTTTTCCAGGTTCTCATACATTTTAGTATATGCTGGGATTAAGTGTGCAATACTCCTGAATTATTTGAGTTATTGGGAAGGCAGAAAATGCTAAAGATAGTATTTGACCTAAATAGATGATGCTTCCTGTAGTTTTGAGATGCCATTCTAAAAAGGCCTTAAAAAGAATTGGATCAAGCCTTGGTCCAGAAACATGGAACTATTCTCTGCTATCGTGAAAGGAAGGGCTTCTGACTTGGTCATTTATTGCTAATCTATATACTGTTAGGTATACTGTTAGTTATACTGCTAGGAGTCAGGAATCATATTACAGAAGACAAAAAATTTCAGTTCAGTTCAGTTTAACTAAATTTCAGAAAAATAAATACATACTAGTTTGTGATTTGTAGGTAAATTGAAGATTGCTCTTGCTAGTAAACTTCAGCAGGTGAAGTCACAGTTCCTCTGTCTATTCCTTGGAAATAACAGTTCTCAGATTCCTGCTACCCAATACTATACATGTCACATTCTGATGTTGCTTCAGTACTTGAAACAATCCAAAAGCAAGAAACTAAAAAGAAAGTTGAATTTTCCTGGCAGAGAGTTACTGATTTATCTGCTCAAAACACTGGATGAAGTGTGCTAAGTGTAGGTACCTGATGCTCCTAATCAAAGGTACAGAAGAAATCACTGCTGAAGGAGGGAATTGTTTTTACCTCTATAACTGTAAAACAGCTGAGTGGGCAGCAGTTCCCAGAACTCCACTCACACTGAGCAGGAATATTTGCAGCTTGTGTGTTGAACCCTTCAAAAATCATTGTCAACTCTTTCATATCGAAGAGTCATAGAATGGTTTGGGTTGGAAGGGATCTTTAAAGATAATCTACTTCCAAGCCCACCCCATGGCAAGGACATCTTCTACTAGACCAGGTTGCTTAAACCCTCATCCAACCTGTCCTTGAACACTTCCAGGGTTAGGGCCCCCACCACTTCTCTAAGAAACTTGTTCAGGTGCCTCATCACCCTCACCATAAATCATTCTTTCTTATATTCAGTCTAAGTCTACTCTCAGTATAAAACCATTGTCACTGTAGGTCCTGGTAAGAAGTTTTTGCCTTTTTTCTAAGTCCCCTTTATCTATTGCAATGCCTCAACAAGATGTCCGCAGAGTTTTCTTTTCTCCAGGCTGGACAACCCCAGCTCTCTCAGTCTGTCTCCACAGGAGATGTGCTCTGTCTCTCTGATTATTCTAACACAAAAAAGTTTCTCATCTGCAGTAAACCTCCTATTTTCAGCCTGGAAAACCCAGACATCAAAGTGTAGATTTGTGCACATGCAAAAGCATTTGCAAATCTCAGTAACTGTATCATAATTATCTGTTAATAACTTTCTTCATCTGTCTTTTTTCTCCTCTTATAACTTTCTGGTTGAAGGTCCAATATTTGGACATTTTTCACTGAACATCCTCTTAAGGACTAATATTATGTTTCTCATATTTCAACCTTTGGATTTCAAAGAAATCAAAATGATAATTTTTAAAGGTGTGAGATGCATCAAGCCCTGTTCTCAATCACACTACAGTGAGTGCTGTGGTTTAAAGAGTGTTACTCTAGCCTAGTTAAAGAGCAAGTAAAAGGGGAACGAATTCTTTTTTTCTGAGTTTTAATTTCTTTGAAGAACGTGCCATTGCTTAGCTGTGCCTGTTCTGTCAGTTTGTTTCATGACTTATTTTACTCAAGAGAGCTAATCCATTTACTCCTGGGTACTCCTCTTCAAGAGACAGTGAGATACAGTTTGCAAGACAATTTGCTCCAGGGTCTATTCTGTGCAGACAGGATGGATGAAAATATCACCAGGACTGTTCAGAAAGCTATAAAGGAACATTTGCAAGTCAAATGACTCCCAGACTCACTTATGGAGGTCATGCACCTTTCCAAAATGTTATTAGAATGACTCCCTAGAATGTTTTAAGGTTCCTGTGGTATTTTGACTACTTTTCTCATAAATAAAGATTAGACTGCCTTAATTATTGAAACACAGAGATAAGAAATTAAACTGTTAAAACCAAATTTCTTAGTTTGGCTGACAAAGGACAAAGCTCAAAAATTAAGAAAAAAAGGGTGGTTTTTATCTTAGATTACTCTGAATAGATGAAATAAACTCCATAGTACTGTAAAATTTGCCTGTTAAAACATGGTCACAAACATGTTTGGGGCTTGTTTTTGTTATGTTTGCTTTTCGTTTTTTTTTGTTTTTTTTTTTAATCTATAATTTAGGCAAATTACTAGCATGGGAAAAAATACCCGGAAAAATACTGAAAGAATTCACTAAAGATTGTACTAAATAAGTGCATATCTCTATTGTATCATCTTGTAGAAGTTCAATAAGTGTGTGCACCCTTAAGATTTTGAAATAGTACAAATCTATTTCTTCTGTTGGCCTATAGAAATATAACTACTGGGGCTTCACTAGAACATTCTGAAAATTTCTGTTCAGCTTCAGTCATCTGTAGAGGGAGACAGTTTCTTACTTAGAGAACTTTGTTTTATTACACTCAGAGGATGAGGCTCAAAGGACCACTGGAAAGGTCACAAAGTGAGCCTTTGAGGCACGGCAGAACAGTGAAGAGAAGTTTTTGGTATTCAGGCCATGGACTGGAGGGCATTTAAAAGAAAAGAAAGGTAAAAACACCCACTCATTTGGAAGATGTGGGTGAGGTACTGCACTTCTCCTATAGAAACATTACAATTTTCTGACTGAAAATTCTCACGACAATAAGGCCAACAGAGGATGACAGAAGCACTGTGAGTACTCATTCACTCAAACCCCCCCTGAAATACTCCTAAAAGCATCTTTGCTTGAGATGAATCTCAATGCTTATAATGGTTGAGGAATGACATTTTGCATGCACATAGAATCTTCAGAAGGAGAGGATCCAGCATTTCAACAAGAATGCTATCTGTATCTGTATGTCTCTCTTCTACTAGAAATAATGGCATCTTGGAATTACCTAGCAAATTCACACTTTTAAAATGTATGAAAATCATTTTTTCCATGTATTTTTTAAATGGATAAATGATTGGTAGGTGGAAAATACCGTCTGGAACCTATTGGCTGAGCAACTTCATAGCAGATAGACCAATCATGATCTACAACTGAATCAAGATATTAATCATGTGCTTTTAATTGTTAGTTTCAATCCTTACATAGATGAAATTGGGCTTTTTGTAATATCTGTAATACTCCAATCATGTCATAAAAAAATCTTTGAACAAGGTATATTGCACTTTCTGAAACAAATACAGAAATTGGCTTGTGTAACTTAAAGATGATCACAATATGTATAATAAGATTTGCTGAAGCTTAAGGAGATGAAGTATTTCATCTGCTCAGGGCAGAATGCCCAGCATAAGATAGCATGCAACAATGCATATCATAAAAATAACTAATACAGTGTCCAAGAACAAAACTCTGACTTTTTTTTATATTGTTGAGTAGTACAAAAATACAGAATATGAGATTATATATTCAGAGAAACAAAGATTATCATAGCCATAATCACAGCTGTTTATATTGACCATTTGGTTGTGCCAGCAAAGTAAATAGTACTGTTTTCCAGTATTTACTTTTAGCTATACTAATACAGGTTAATAGCACAAAAACTATTCCCAACAAAACACTAACACAAGTGGGCCAACAATTACAAAAGGAGCATTTTCTCCCTGGTGATTCCACTTATGTAAATGCCTAAATTTTGATGTCATACTGTCGTGAGCTGAACTCAAACCCTCTTGCTACAGTTTTGATTCAGCCGCCTAGAAACCAGTTTTCACTGACACTTGAGGGTCCTACCTTGCTTTGCCTGCAGCTACTGGTCTTAAAAGTCCCCTGAGTCCCCTGCCATGTTTGTCAGGCCTGTGTGAATGACTTGGATGACTAAAATATTTCACGGAGCAGCAGATCTGCGTGTTCAAGCAACTAAATTTATTCTGCACCATTTTAAAGAGACTAACTCACTGGCTACTTTTTACAGAGGTTATGCCCTAAGAATATTTGAAAATGTAAAAAAAGAGTACCAGTATTAAAAGGTTTTAAATGTAACAGTAAATTATTATTTGCAAATGGGAATACATATGTCGGCTATGGGAGCTCTCTACAGTTAATGAAAAATGGGAATGAATATTTGCTTCCATTAATTGCAGAGCTTATCTGGTCCACAACACAGATAAGTGAACTACAGAAAAGACATGATTTTAAGATTTTCATTCACTTTTATTCATCTCTAAAAAGAATACCACAATAAATCTGTCATACTGAGGTAATTCTCAGTTAATCTTGAGTTCCTCTAAATTCTGAACTACTTCCCCAAAAGATAATTATATTTACATGCTGAAACTGAAATGCTCTTGAATTGTTTTCCAGCTTGTGGTTTAATTTATCCTTTGAGATTGACCTTTCCCCTTTTAGTCAGCTAGAAATCAGACACTAAAATCCAGGCTGGCTGCACCAGCTTCTCTCAATGGCAAAAACACTGAAAAAGAAGTGGTCATTTTATCAGACTAGGAGTTGTAACACTTAGAGTTCCCAAAGTAGCAGAGGTGAATTGTATCATAAGCAAAAATTAGGGAATTGCAGCTCTTCAGTTATTTACAAATTTTGAGGACAAGAAACATAACTTTGGAAAGGTAATTTCAGTGACCAAATGTTATATACATGTCTTTCAGAATGTTTCAAAAGGTGTTTTGGATATTGTTTGATTTTTTTTGTTTGGGTTTGTTTGGGTTTTAGGGTTAATTAATAGTACAAATAGGATGTGAAAATATTTTGTATTTGTAGGCTCTGAAATCTAAGACCCAAGAGATAACCTAAAGGGCAACTTATGATAAACAAAACGATGAAAAGGTATTTTTTTATAATTATAATTCTGTATAAAACTCATAATGACAAAATAAAATGAAAAATTCCTGATTTCCCATTTTCATCCCACCATTTCTCTTTTAAAAAACAGATTTTTTTCAAATGCTTAAATTTCTCAAATACTATTGAGAAATTGAAGTTTGATAAGCAGATTATCAAAATATTTGATAAAGCAGATTATCAAGTATTTTTGTATGATGAGTACTAGGTTTGGAAATATTTAGTAAAATGCTTATACACAGGTAAGGATTCTTGCTTTGGAAAAGAGAGCTTTACAGATCTACCTGTAAATTCTAATTTGATTTCTTCAACTCTGTGGAGTGTTGGACTGCTTTTACCTCAAATATGGAAACAGCAATTATTTCCCCATGTATATAGATTCTAGAAACCTGAAAAAATGTTGATTTTTAAAAAATTAATTAATATAAATTTATCAATTTTATGTATAAATTTCAATTTATAAATTAAGTAATATCTCAAAGCTGCATTAAAATGCATCTAAATGATAAAGGTCTTATTTTAATAAAACAAAGTTCATGATAATTGTTTTTTGTTTGAGGTCAACATAAACATACACTTGAAAGAATATACCTTACATTTAAAGGGAAATGGAATTTTTATAATGTGTCCTTCCGTACAAAACACTCTTCATTTTCATGCAATTGTCCATCATTTCACATGAAAAAGATAATTACATTCCCTATGAAATCTTGAAAGTCCTTCTCAGGCACATTCCAGCTCCAGTATTGCAATGTTTCCTTCTTTGTCAGCACCACATTAACACCAAAAATAATCACTCAGGATTTCCCAATCCAATAAAGGTTTCATTATAATGCATCTGCATTAAGTGCAGCAGTAAAGCCTGCTCAGCTAATATTTTTATTTAAAATTAATTTTTATGTAAACACTAATATTAATAATTGTTTTTTGAAGTAAATATTCTGAAATGTTATAAAAATAGAGCCTGACAGGCATTAGATATTTTCTTCAAATCCAATGAGTATTGAGTCAGCTCCATACTTTGTATTTTTTATTTGAAAAGCAATGAACATCAGAAGACAGATACTATTATATATTACTCATTATCTAACTATTTAATTACTTTAAAAAAGCAGGTAAGACACCACTCTCATTTAAACTGAAGACTCATAACATTGATGTTCTGTGCAAAGCGCCCCCAGAGGAAATGAAGGTCAGGGTTTTAATCTACAACACAAAGAGAGCATAGACTAATTTTTCATAGCATAACAAGTAAAAGAAGTAGGCATATCCTTCCTACAAACATGGGGTACCACTGTAGAGCTGTTTGTATTTCTTTTTACCTTCTGAATCGGTTACTCCCACTCCCGACTGCTTTACTGGTTCTTGTCCGTTCTGGCTCATCTTCCCTCTGTTAAAAGATATGGAGATTGCTGTCAATAAAAGCATATAGAGGTGAGAGCTAAAAACAATGATACACTTAAGCCAACGAGGCTTGGTTCTTTTAAGAATATTATCTTTTTCTCTTTTGAAGGCAGCTGCAATCACATCTCATTAAGCCTGTACATTCTTACAGAATAGGTCCACCAGGTGCTGTCTGCTACCTGCCCCACAGCAACCTGGGGCTATATATCTTCTCTTCTCACTTTATCTTGTTATAGTCAACAGTGAAATATATAATAAGCAGTCACAAAAATGGATATTTGGTCTACAATACTATTGCTTCAAAGGTAAGACATGTCGTTATCTTCTTAAATGATTGCTTTACTTTACAGTTTTGATTTAGCATAAGAAACAATTCTGAAGACTTATACTAATCTTAAAGTAAAGTGAATGGAATAAACCATGCTCTGGAGTTCCCTATTTTCCTGCATTTTATGTAGAAAGAACCTGCATTAGAATCCTGATATCTATTTTTAGGCAATGGAAATTAGGTAAAATATAAGCTATTTTTAAACATACTTGTTGCAAGCTCTAAGGCATGATTACAATGGCTCTCAAACATTTCTGCTTCTAGTTTTCTTTTCCCCTTAAGACTCTGAATGCTATGATTGAGACTATAAGGCATTATCTTCAGTTGCATGTGATTCCTTGGGGGTTAAAGGGTCATCACTGTTATTTGCTACCTGTGAGCCAGCTTCATGTCTGAAGTTTTTTAAATTCATAGGGAACTATAAAATTAGTACAAAATTACAGTTTTTAAAGTGATTTTATATTCGGTTTTAACTGAAAGCTATTATTTTCTTCTTCTGTAGGAAATGTTTCAGAAATCATTACAAATATGATACAAGAATTATTTGTCCCAAGGGTTACATTCCTTATACATCATTCAATTGCTTTTCACCTTTGCATTCAAAATGAATTTAATTTTGCGAGCATTGTACTGCTATAAAGGCTTACACAGAACAAAAGCATAGAGAATCTGGTCTCTATCAGATAAGAACATGAGTAGCTTTCAGGGATATTAGAACTGGATAATAAGTGTATTTTTTAAAAAATCCAAAATAGAAAGCCTTTACAAGATATGTTCAGATGTGTGTAACTGTATATAATTATTAATTTCCCTTGATAGTTATAGCTATTTAATACTGGCAAGTATTCTAATTAGTTACCTCATCAAACAATTCCCATGGTGTCACTATTTAATTATTTTATTTTGCTTTAAGACTAATTGTTCCTGTGGTTAAAAGCACTTGAACTAAAATAAAGAGATTAAAATTCAGCATATCCAACGATTTCTAGTGATAGACCAGAAACTTAGTCTAAACAGGGAGCTTATAAACAAAAAGGTTTTTAAATGCCAAGATACTTAAAAATATTTAGCCTACTTAATACTTCACATCCAAATTGTGAGCTGTGGTCTTATGGATATGCTGAATTACAGTGCAAGGTCAGAGTCCCTGAAGTCATTATCAAGCCAGTGTGAATGCAAATCTTGAGTAGAATTTCAATCACACATATATTCAGATAATTAAGACTTTTTATACAGAATTGAAAATGGAAATAGTTATCTATTTTAAACATTCTCTCCATGAATGATTGTAAACAGTTATTTTGTCATTCATTTTCATTACATTACTATGTAAAGCCCTGGAGGACTAACATGAAAAATGAAGCAGGTCCTATCTATATAAGTTTCCTGTGTAATTTTGAAGATTCTGTCTAATATCAACATATAAATAATTTACTTTAAAACACCATAATAAAAAAAAAAATATAGTGTAGCCATAAAAAATAAAGTAAGAGACCTGGGTATATTTTATGTAATTAAGTATAATTCATGAGAAAAAATTGCTATAAGAGAAAATCTGAAGCTGTGGAGACTTCCTCCTGCTTTTCAGTGGAAGTGGGACTGATTTCAGTCTTAAGAGACCAATGAATCTGTCAGCCAAATAGCAAGGAACGGTAGGTATTGTCACATTGCCAGTCAATACACAAAAAAGGATGCTATTTGGACTCAAATTTGGCATATGTGAACTGAAAATTTCTGTTGAGAGCTCCATCTTGTGTTTCTGTGCACAAAGATTTTGTGCATCTTTGCTTTACTCACTAGGAATGATAGCCCAATATTTTTCTTTTTCTTTCAAAGTTGTCAAAGACTATTAAAGATCATTTTTTTTCCCCACTCTTTTAGCCTAGAAAAACATGAGTGAAAAGTCCAATGAAAATCAATTGTGCCCTACAACCTCAGATCACATAATCCTCCTAGACTCTGAAGGTCAGATTGAAGACTTAGATTTATCTCTATTTTCCCTTTAGTTACTAACAAGCTGTAGACAAATACCATTTGGCTTTATTTTTGAAAATGATAAATACTCAGAAATATCACAGTTCTAGAGAATTTTTTACTTCAAGTTTTTCTAGGAACCTTATGTCTTTTGTGACTAATAATTCACCGCTTCAAGGGAAAAGCAAAAAAACGTTTTTCCAGAGAAAAATATTAAACAACTGTTACAGACAATGACCACCAACTAATATTTTGAGAACAGTCAATCTATAAATTTTTTTTTCTGGCCAGAATCATTAAGCTGAGCAGAAGTCGCTTTGTCCTATTTGGGAATGTAAATGAAACTGCTAAATTGGCAATGCATGCTGACAGAGTTGAGGGGAAAAAATCCTGGCAAAACTTTTCTCTGTGGAGTACTTAATTGGGTAAAAGATTTTGAAAATTAAATAATTTTAAAGGATCATTACACTGATAGCAGCTGGATGATTCCTACAAGGACTCTGTACCAAAAAGCTTTTTCCAGCCAGCAACTGAGAAATTCTACTGAAACTCCTAAAAACTTGGGAAAAGTTGGGCTATATCCAGGGTATGAATTCCACTTGCACTAGTAACACTTTATATATACAACTCTTTACAGAAGGAGGAAAATCTGCAAACTTAAACTAAGCTTTCTCAATCCTACAATAGTTGTACTTTTAAAACATAAGTCCATCTCTATACACTTTCATCAAAAGCTGAGACTAGCACATCTCTTGTGTGACAGGACAAAATTCATGAGATTGAGGCAGAGGTTTGGTTGGTTATTAACAATTCAATGCTCAACCAAGCAGAATAAAAGTATGAACTCTGGGGAACTCTCCCCAGTTAGCTGCTATTGTACTGCATAACTCAAGTCTGCAGAGGACACTACATAAGAAAATGACTGGCAAGTGAAAGTGCTGTAAATTGTGCGTGGAGGATACAGTATATTAAAGGAAAAGCCTTACATTCTCGGGATAGGAAACAGATTATTCTCTCCTGTGGCACTGCTGCTGCCTTCGCTATCCATGCTGTATCCGCTGCCAAAACTGCTGGCTGATGAGCCAGTGGAGACAGAACTTTCTGCAGGTCGGTGATTAGTAGACCTTGCTGTACAGGGCAGGAACAGTGGGTTACTAAAACACTTGTAAGACATCAGTACCACTGACATTAAGAAAAAAATGTAATATATCAAAATCACATGCTGCAAACACTTTCACTTTCATATTTTATATTCAAATATTGCTTTATCATCTTTTGCAGATGAGGTTTGTTTCCATATAGAATAAGGTGTTCTAAACCAAATAGTACAGCGCCATATTGTTTCCTCCAGTCATGTTAATAGTTCAAATCAACAGCCTGAACGAAAAAAAAAATGGGATAGAATGATTAACACTGCTTTTCTGATTAAAGTGACAGAAAACCAGTTATTCATCTGAAACATTTCATATGATAATCTTGTAAAAATGAAAGCCCCAGTGGGCCTTCCTCATATTCCTTGTGAAACATTCTTTGCATTTGGTGATTTTGAGGAGAGGAATTTGCACAGATGTGTAAGCACATAATCTATAGTCACAGAGAATAGATCCCCACCCCTCTTCAGACATAACACAGCTAAGCATTATATTTCTCAACTGCTCCTATCCATCTGGATCTCTCTTACTACATGCATAGAATTTTAATGAACATATTTTGATGGGAGATGCCTTAATCTAATTTAAGACCATTTGGTGTTAGTATAGCATATGTTAGTTTTACTTCAGATTGCCTTATTTTGTGTTTTGGTCAGTACTGCACTACATGAACAAATCATCCAGTATCTGGCATTTAGCAAGTTGAGAAATATAAACGAAAAAGGACACAGTGACATTACACATAGTAATTAATACAGGAACAATAGAGTAACTATTGTCATATTGAATAACACAATTCTGGGAATATTAATACAGATTTTGGGATTTTCTTGCTAAATGTCCTCTAATACATCTGCTGTTGTCATGTTTCATCTACTCCAACCTACTGAGCATATACACTGAAGATAGAAAATATTGTTTTGCAAAGTCATTTCTTTATGAAGACTTAATGAGGTTTTTATGTTATTTTGCTGAACTGTGAAACTCCTGTGTAGGCAGTTAAAAGTGATTCTTCCTTAAAAAATAAATTAGTCAAGTATCTAACTGGAAATTTAATAAGAGCCAGAGCCCCAACAGTGTCTTGCTTTAAACTGGCTATCAATATTTTTTATGGCTGAATAACTGAATAATATTTTAGTGAAGACTGCTGCATGCTGCCTGATGTGGGACCGGGAAGCTGAGTGTAACTCCTCAAACATAGTGCAAAAGCAGGTGAGTAATTTGAACTAGAAGCAATGAATGAAGCAATTCTTGTATCATCAGTCCTAGGGCAAACTTTGAGTTAAGACAGAACTCTTACTCTCCACAGTGATTCTTCAGTGGTAAACAAAGCTGTCACATAATTTTTTTATCTTTTCAACTCTATTGGTCTCCTTTGTTCCACTATTGCCCACAGCCAGAAGTGGAATCTGTCCATCTACGTTGTTTTCAGATAAAATTACTCTTTAGCTCTATTCCATGATTTTATACATCTATCATAGGCTGCCTTGGACATAAATACAAAGGAATAAATTTTAAAATCATAGTGTTATTAGCAGATACTCTCAGTATCTCACCTGGAGGAAAGGCACCCATGTTTTTCCAGAGGAACAGCCAGCTGGAGTGGCTGTGTGCAGTGGTGGCTCTATCACTTTCAGCTGGTGGTTCTGTGAGTGAATTCCTATGCCTGTGGTGACATGTCAGCAAAATACTGCTGAGAAATGCTGGGAAAGAGTGAGATTTTAGAGATGAGAGGTCTGTCTCTCCATTATAGGGTATTATTGCCAGTTGACCTGTATTCAACAGCCTGAATTGTGGCTCTCTCATGCCTGTCCCAAACTAATTCATAACCTCCGTTCTCATCGTGTTTGCATGACCTATATATCTCCCAATGTTTTCTGTTTGGAATTCTGAGGGTTCCTTTAGGTTAGGTTGTTTTGTTGGCTTTTTTTTTTTTTGCCATGGCATGACAAATGCCTCACAGGTGAGTACAAGTGGGAAATCAACACATCTGCAAAACCCAAGGGAAGCCAAAACAGTATTGTGCCAGCACCGAGAAGTGTATTCAGTCCTTCCCTTTGGCGTGACTTTGCTCAGTGTAGCATATATCTCCACCACAACACATGTGGCCTGAAAGGATCTTTCGTATCTGGGCTTTTGTTTTTATTGCCTTTGCTGTAAAAGATAGTGTCTGAAGTAATTTCTTGTATCTTTACTGGTGGATTTCTAAAACCAGCAAGAACCTAGAATTTAGTTCAATCCAGAAAACTTGAATTAAGCCTTTAGAAATGGGTTAGAAGTTTTGCTTCATCTATTTATAATAAACCCATAGCTGTTTCTTTTGAAACAGCTGTATCCTGATTACACATTCAGTATGCTGTATTTTTAGTTTTTCTACTGTTTTCACTAATTCATATAATTTTCCATATTGATGGTTTTTTTCCATAAGATCACTTGATGAATGGTTATAATGGATCCAAGTTTAGATTCATGACTGGATTTTGAAAAATTCTAAAGTTTAACGTTATTCTTTTTTTCCTGTCTGCTCTGTGAAAGTAATGAACCACAGTGTCAGTTTGTGACAAGAAATGAAATCCACAAATAGATTTACAGCTGGTTTCGTGACAAATTCAGAATCTGGATACAGAGATCATCTCATAACTTGTGAGACACCCACATTTTCTACATGTCTGCATTTTTACAGTTACATCCAGACCTGTAAGTTTCTGCTGGTTATGTAGGAAATTTGGAAGTTCTGGTGATGTGGCAATGTTTGCTGCCAGGCAATATTTTCCCTGAGAGTTAGCATAACTATGGTTGTATTTCCACCCTATGTGGAAAGATAGAACTTTTTCCATACTCTTGTATTCAAGCAACTGGTCTGCACACTCACTTGCAGTCTTGCCCTTTTTCTTGGAATACATGCAAACATTGTCTTAGAAACTTTAAGAAGTCAGAGTTCACTGTGTTGCTCCTCTAGTCTTACCAGTCTACATAAGGTCTGTGAAGTCCTGAAAGTGTTAGAAAAATTTCCACCTTGTTTGGTCAATTGGGTTCATATCTACATAAGGACAAGCAACTATTGCATTATATTTAGTTTTAATTTTACTTTTAATTATGGTGTTAGGGCAGGTTAATCCTGAGTTACAGAGTTTCTGCTTATGGCTGCCTATGCTAGAAAATGCTTTAGTCCCTAGGTTTTGACATCAAAGTTCTGGCAGGAGTTGCTTTGGTCTGTAGCATTTGAACAGTTTCGTATGGATTCATTTGGGTCCAAAGATTGGATATTCTCATCTGGTATCACACAGGTGCCTGAAGCTACCTGGTGTAGTCTTGCTTTACTGAAATCTACAATGTTTATCTGAATAGGAACTCAGGTTCCTATTCAATTTCCATAATTTGAATTTTAAGTATCCAGAGTATGGAAGTGCTATGTTTCATTGCTTCCTTGCCCTTTGTTTTTTCAAATTATTTCCTGGATCTTAAGCGACTCACAGCCCCCCCCCAAAAAAATAACCAAGAACCCAACCAACCCATTAAGCAACTTTTAGAAACTCTTAGAAAGCTTAGAAAACTTTTAAAATACTTGTCATAGGCAAGGTCTTGCTGTCATGTATGTATGATTCTTAAAGCCTTACATTTTTAGAGAAAAGATTCCTCAGGCCTCAGCAGATGGAGGAGACAAAGCTTAACTGAAGGTCCTTACCCACCTTCATTTGGCCCTCTCTGGGAGAAAACAGATAGCCCTTCACCCCCTCCAACCCTTTTTCTGTAAACTCTTTACACAGTTTATCAGGTGCTCAGCACATTTTAAGGACTGCAGTATCAATGATGTCTGGGCTACCCAGCCATTGAACTATGAAGAATAGAAATAGGAAATGAAAGTTTAAAACTCTAATGTGAGCTGCTTTCTCTGAAATAGGGCATGGATTTTCCTATTATAAGAAACTATTGTTGTGGTTTGATTTCATTTTCATCTGTTAATGCTATTTTAGCTGGTAGTTCCCTCGATGAGATGAAATGTTCTCTACTTGGAATGGGTGTTAATGGATTCATATGTCACATTTAGTAGTTTGAAATGTGGTGTTAATGCTGCCTCTGAGTGATTCTGTTAAACTGCCTGTTTTACAGGCTCTGGCATGAGCAAAATTTCAGTTCAACCATTATAGTGAATAATATATAAATGAGTTGGAAAAGTTCTCAGCTGCTTACTGTAATTATTTCAGATTCCAAGAAAGTGGATGATAATGTTATACCTGGTGTAGGACCAGGGTTTCCCAAGAAAAAATATAGTGGTTAGACAGATACCATTTGTAATCTGTATTGTTTACAGGAAGAAGAAAAAAATTCAAGAGAATGACGTTTGAACATGTATTCCCTTACACCTTCTTGGAAAAGAATTGTTGTTTCAAGAAAATGAAGGTTAGCACCCACCTTTTAGCACCATCTTTTTATATCTATTTTTTAAAATTATTGTTAGTATGGCAGAAATATGCTGTTGCTTATGCTTTGGCTTATGGACCCAGTTAGAAAATAAACTTTTAGGACCAAGGAAAACATGTAAGTCACACCTTAGTATGAAGAAAATATCGTATTAAAATCAATATGAGAGGAAAGCATGGAAGGCATATGATTTCACTTAATCTATCAGAAAAGTCTGTTTTCAACAGACAACAGAGAAGCTTTTTTAAAACCTAAAGTAAGGAAGATGTATCGTTCACACAAGACCTAGAACCAGGAGTGGCTAAATCAGTCAGCAGCAAAATGGAAACAATCCAGCATTCTCAGCCACTCCAGCCATTCTTCTACAGTGAATGGACATTTTTTAAGACTTAAATTTGAAAAAGTGGACTATGCATCTCTATGGTTCATATGGAGAAAAGAACAGACTCAACAAGCACTTTCTCCTGGTGAATATATTGTAGATGTTCCCCTTTTCCAGTTTCTGTCCAGAAGCAGAAGTACACTGTCAAAACGCATTGAGAATGGCGGTTCTGTTTGTGAACCAAACAGGAGGAGGGGAAAACACCTTCACGTGTGGACTCAGGATTAAGTTTCAGGAATTGCCCTCTAATTACTTGAAAAAGATTGTTCTTTGTAACTGTCAGTCTTCTGAGAAACTCTGGGTGACAAAAAGGCTGAAAGCATCATGCTGAGTCTTCTCAAAGAGATGCAAGCCCCTGGGAGAAGGTGAAAGCACCGTTCTGCTGTGGGTAATTTTCTGATGACCAACAGACTGGGCATCTCATACACAGTGTCTTCTGGCAGAAGCTTGGCTACCCTTGACTCTCAGTCGCCTTATGTTTCAAGTGCTCCAACCTCAAAGTACCCCAAATGCCAGTTTCCCTGTTTTTATGTAGTCTTTGCTAGCACTAACAGCAAGGGCTGCTCCAGCTTGCTCTGTAGGGCTCTGCAGGGTAAAACTGTTGTTGGGACGGCTTGTTGCATCTTTTGTGAACTGGCAACAGAATGGGGATACATAAACGAGTGGTGATCAAAGACATCTACCTCAGGTCAGCTCAGATAGTTTATGTTCCTAATGCTCCCTTATACTGAACAGGACTTCAAGCCACGGTCTCACCCATTTCAACCACAGCTGTATATTTGACATGGATTTGACCACACACTGAACAGGGATATTTTGTGAAATTTCAACACAACCCTTTACAGAGAAATTTACTGTTTGAGATGAGTAGCAGAAGAACAACACATTTCTTAAACTGTGCTGAAGTAATTTCTTTACCCAGCAAAGCAATTCTGATGAAATAATTTTCCATGCACTCTGTAGGGTTAGTCTACCCTACAGAATTTTGAAATAAGACTTCTGAAATAAGAGTTATCAAATGAAGAATTTGAGCAATTTCCTGAAATTACATGTCAGCTTAAAATGGTGGAAGAGTAAATAGCAAGAATAGCCAAACCAAAATGGGCCAGCTATTAGACTGAAACAAGGCTGAAAAGACAGCCTCAGATTACTGCTATTTGCAGAGAGTGGGGACGAACTGTTCATGTTTTGATAATGATTCTTGGAAATGAGTTATTTGTAGCAACATGAAGGCCCATTTAACTTGGAAATTAAGAAGCTAGTGACATGAGTCATTAAACAGTTTTGGGCTGTAAATTTTTTAAGTGTGAAGGAAATATCCTAAAATAATGTAGGAAATTAAAACATGGCATTGACTATTAAATGTGTGAAAATGGATATAGATCAAGAGGGATAGCAAATAAGCAGGTGTTTGAAACCACAATCATATCCAATTCAGGAGATTTATAAAACCTAGGAATCAATTTCCTTTTGTTCCATTGTTGCTAAAGCCAGTAAATAGAACTTAGTGATAAGGAAAATTCATGTCGATTTTAATTTCTTGCAGCTAAGTGTCTAGAAATTACACAGTGCTGTCTCAGACCTGTATCACGAGTTCTACAGTGATGACAATGTCTTGATGCACACATCACATCACATCTCTGTGTAGCTTTAACCTGTTATGCTGACGCTTAAGTGAATTTTTGTCAAAGTTTTTGGTTCAAGGCAGTTATAAGCAGCTGTGCTACCTTTTGAACTAAAGTGTTTTAAACTGGCATTCTTTAAGACATTTAAATTGATAGGCTTAATTGAGTACAATTCTGAAAAGGCTGATGTATAGTTTTGCTGCTGTAGTTATTCTAGCTCACAGTATCAGCTCTGAGAGTAGATCTTCCCCTGATCAGTAAAATCACTTGACATACAACTGTTTGGAACATACGTTCCTCTTAGGATATCTCAGGAAATGTGTTGTGTCGTGATGGAAGATGTGTAACATAAAAGACGAGATGTTCTCTGTGAGATGCTGTGGTGCTGCATTTCCCCCCCTCCTCCTCCCTCTGCCCCCTGTTTCCCTGCCATTTTCAGGAACAAAAATAAATAATACCAGGTACATGTGTTAGAGGAGGTTTCAAGGAAATGTTCTGATTTTAAATTGCTAGAGGTTTGAGCTTGAAAAAACCTATCCATTATTGAAAAATAGATGGAAATTGCTGTAGAATTATTATGTTGGAATTATCTTAAATTAATAGGTATGTTTGGATCTTTAACTGAAACACATGGCAATTTCTCTAGATCTTTAACATTTGCTAACTAATTCAGGTCAGGAGTATAGCAGTGTTTTTATCTTGGCAGGTTGCTTGTTTGTTTGGTTGGGTTAATGTGAGCCAAATAGAAGAGGAGTTGCATATGTCATCCATCAACAAATGATATACAAGCAATAGCATATTGACTTGTAGCTTCCCTTTCATGAGTGTCTGTTGGAAAGAATAAAAAATGTATAGGGCTACAATGATGCTGAGACTTAAATTCACTTAGTGAGCTATTTACTATTTAAAAATTAATTTACTGTTCTTCAAAGATCCTAGGAAGAATCAAAATAAATTTTTAGAAATTCTCTTATTTGGTCACAAACTAATGCTTTTGCTGACCATTGGATATTCTAATGTAATAAAGGAGTTGATTTTTCATTGTACAATCATTGTCCTTTTGCAGGAAAAACTGATATGTTCTTCTCTGCAAATAAGGATAAGCCCATCAAATTTTATACATTAAACTACATCCATGTAGAGAGCACAGGTCCCTATAAAACTGTATCATTTAAAAGTGAGCAGTTATGTACATAAATGCTGACTGTATGACGAACAACATCTTTTATTTTTGTGCTCTGAATTTATTTCGCTGAAAACTATAATTTCTATTCTAGCGAGGCAGAGGTGGTGCAGCTTTCTGCTTAACACAGATGCTGAAGATTTTTTCTGTTCTTTGTCTTTCATATTCACTTTATTGGAAGGTATTAAAAGGTAAAGCATGTTGTTCGTTCCTTTAAAACGATAAGCTAGGTTTGAAAAGACTTTTTGTATAAAATCAGTAAAAATTACATTGCAAATACACCTACACTTTTATATTCACATATCCAGAGAGCTGGTGATAATCACTGGAACATCTACAACTTTTCAAGTATCTGAAAAATTCTAAAATAATTTATTATATTTAAAACATAAGTGACCTACCAGGAAAATTCCATATAATGAGAAGATCCTTCTGCGGGATAAATTACTGACTGAAAAGGTGGTGGATTGATTCACATTGTGTCTAAAACTGACTCATCTGGTGGATAAACTCTAATACACAGATTTATGTTGAAAGGGATGTGCTTAATTTTATGTGAATGTTTAATTGACAATGATTCATATATTGCACAAAACCGAAATCAAATTAACTCAGGCCTAGGCACTGCTCTCTTCCTCTGACTTGGATCCCTCACAATTTCTAGCTTCAAAGAGTTGGCTCTGAAATGTTGTTCCTCTCTGAGGGATGTGATGGGAATGTTTAGCATGCAATTGGTTTCTCTGCAGATCACACTCTTATCTCTCATGGGCGACGACAAAATTATACTTCAGGGTTCATTTTTAATTAACTGCTGTAGCTGAATGTTGGATTTTACAAAGGTTCTGAACAAAAACCAATGGTTTTTTGTTGCACCTTCACTTAATTTTAAAGCAAATTGATTAAAATACATTTTTTACTCTTTAAAAGGAACACAGAAAGAGTTCAGTTCAATAAAAACCCGATGAAAGACCTTTGCATTCACAACATATGCTATTTATACTATAGGTTCTGGTTTTGTGATTTCCTTTTCACTTCTCAACTGACACACAATTAATACCTGACAAAATACACCCAATAGAAAAGGTCTAGGAATCAGAAGTAGAGAAGGATTTCTCTAAGACATTCTGAGAATGAGTGAGGGTTCTTGTCTAATTTGGTTCGTTGTTTCTTCAAGAGCCCATTCAATTCAAGAGAAAAAAATGAAGCTCTTGAGAGACTAGATTAATGGAGGGCACGTTTCTGAGGGTTATCTTAAGCATAGAAGGACTTCACAGCATAGAATCATTTCTATCACTGTTGTGTGCTTGGGCTGAGAAAAACCCAAACAGTTCCCCTAAAAGGTGCTGTTCTTTAATAACTGCACAGAGAAATAGCTGTGGTAAAAAAATAATAATAATGTTGTGGATTATCTGTAATGGCTTCCTTAGTAAAGGGCTTTGAGATATAGGGACAAAAATTACTAACTTGCCAAGATGACTGTTCCAGTTACTAAAACCAGTTCCTGAAGGGTTCTTTTTCTAGGTAACAATAAAGTAATGGAGGTAGGTACCACAAACATGCATCATCCCTTTAGGAATGGACTTGGAAACTGATGATGCCCTAATATTCACTGTTCACAATAGTCTCAATTTTTTAAATTTTTGAAATGCAGGGGAAACCTCTACTTCCTTTATCATCTCTTCATTCCACAAAGAAGCCCCTAAGTTAGAAGCTGTTTTGAGTATCTTTGGTGCTTTTTCCATTAGAGGTCATAGACTCATCTAATTTTACTTTCATACTCCACAAAACTGCAGTGAAATCCTCCTGCTTTTTATTCCTGCTGAAAGTCATGAGACTCATCAACCTCAAAATGGTAACTCCTGGCCCACCTCATATGAATAAATTTGGACAAACTACCTTTGGTAAAATAAGGAGAAGCCAAAACATCTCACAGGTCTGAAACCAGACTTGTAAACATTGTGTAGGTGACCACGCACTGTGTTTATTCATCAGAAGTAAAAAGACAAAATTACCACATCTCTTCATAGTAATTCTAACCTTTTCTATATATTAGTGTGGATTCTTCTTATTATAATGTGGACTCTTGTTCCCATAACTCTCTATGATGATTCCAATATTGCTGAGCCAAGTACGTATCAGTACATATCCTTTTTGCAATTTTAAAAGTAAAGAAGATAGAATAACAGTTTGGTGGCACAGGTACTTGAAGCCAACTATTTCCTTATAGACTCACTTTCCTTGAAGACTCACTATTTCCTTATTTTAAAAGTGTATCTGAACCTTAATTCAACCTCATATCACAAGCAAAATGTTTTGCATTACCTGTCTATGTGAAAGGGCATCACCATAGGGCTTCAAGTTTTGTGATAGATCTCTACAGGCATGATATCTCAAAAGAGCATAAGAGTTATTTAGATTTGAATGGTCTACACCCCAGGAGTAGTATGCAGCTTTCAGACATGATGTCTGAGCTCGTACCATGACATTCCCTGATTATGCCTGAACTGAGTGTCTGGAGTTGAGCTGTAGAGTAACACAGTGTGTATATGTGTGTGTATGCACACGTGTGTAAATATGTGGATTTATGGAAGAATTCTGAAGACTCTCCTAAGAAAAAACTTGTCATTTCTAAATATGATGTTTAAAAATACCTGTTACTTTTGCCCTGTTAATTAGTTGTTTTAACACCACACTAGTTCTCTGAATGACTTGTTGCCTTTAGGGTATATTGTCTGAAGTATCATTCCCTCCTTCTCTCCTGCAGCCCTCTCAGCCAGCTTTGTATTGTCCAGTGTGCAGTGGTGTTGACAGAGAAACCTTCAATGAATCTTGAGATCTTAGGAAGGGATTACAGCACAAGAGAACATCTGGGAGTTCAGTCAGTACATTTATTTGGATTATCCCTCAGATTCCATGGAAATAAACATGATGCTTCAGAAATCAAAAGAACAGTGGCAATTTGAACTGATTGAGATTCTGGCTCTTTATTTGTGATGAGGGAATAAATTGGTGATATGTGGTATTACAGGTGCCTACAAGTAGAAAATAATTTTTAAAGATGCTGATAGGAAAATCATCAAGAAATTGAGCTATACATGGATCAAAACTCCTTTCCTTTCCACTGGTTGTTTGAAAAATTATCTATGCTAATGACTGTTGACAAGATAACTATGTTGGCAGAGGAAACAGGAATTGTTATTGTCCCGGTTACATTTTCAGAAACAAAAATGTGCAGTTAGGTTTTTCTCACAGTACAAGAAATGTCCAATCATGCTTAAGCAGACCAGCTTGGATGCATGCTTTTTATTAGGCAACAACATGAGCAAAGCTATACTATTTTTCAACAGAAGTCTAAGTACTCCAGTGGAATGAAAGTGCACACATTTGTTGTTTCATAATGCTTCTTAGCACAGTTTTTCATTATGCATTTATGCGCTGATAGGTGGAAAAATCAAGCAGAGTTCTTGATTCATGTTAACATTTACAGCACTTAATGGAGGGGTAAAATAAATAATTAAATATTGCACTGAATTAGTTGACATGGCAAGAAGTGTTTGGGATGTAGTTGGTTTCTTAACCATGTCTTTCTGCTCACCTCCTTCAGGCTTGACTGGTCCATCAGACATCACTTTCCTGAGGGCTAGTTGGCTTTGGTCTTTGTTGTCATTGGCTGGTGGAGGCAGATTGTCAGACTGAGTTCTTTGAATAGGGAGGACTCCTGCTATGCTGTGTCTGTGCTGCTTCCTGGCATGATTAGACTGACCGCTTTTATGTGCTGCTGTGGCAGTGTGGGTGAAATGGAAACCCAGAGTATGTATCCTCAGATGGAACCAGCTTAAATGTTATTCATGCAAACAGAAGTGGTTTTTTTCTGTATTTAAGTAGTGTTTTCAAACACCAAAGAGACACCACATGCACAGCATTAAAGAGTATTAAAACTGGCTGTTTCTTTATTAATGATGGTGAAGACAAGGGAAATAGTTTTCCCCCAGTTTTGCATTATACCATGGTGAGTTTATGGCAAATCCACAAATCCTAAAGACAAACACAATGAGTCCACAGTCAGAGAGATTTAATTTGCCATCAACTAAACCCTCAGCTGGCAATCAGATACTGGTCTGAAGTATGCTCTGGAGAGCAATCCTTTTGAATGGAATAGTTTTAATTCATTAACCTATTCAAAGTTGTCAGATGAAATCTATCTTGACCCTTAATCAATCCATGACAAAAAATTACTCAAAAAATTGAACTGTGACACCTGACTTAGCTCTCAACTCCCTTTGAGTTTGCTAACTTGACAACATTGTTGAAATCTGATGCTGTTACTGGCTTTGTGTGTTTAATGGTTTTGCACTTACTGTGTTTAATGTTTTTATTGTATTTCTGTTCTGCTCATCACTAACACAATCTTATCTGAGATATAAAGAAGGTTGCCTTATATTTCCTTTCCAAAAAAAAAAATAAAATAGATATTTACAGTCACGTTTCAAAAATAGAAATCTCAGCCATGTAGTTAAAAAAAAGTTTCTTTAACTTCAAATCTTCTTTTGTGTGTATAGTACTGTCCTTCATGATTACTACTTATAGATACATCCTGTTATTAATGTGGTCTCAGTCTCGTGTGCAATTTGAAGAGCTGGCAGTTGCATCTCTGCAGGTTTTGATTATTTCATTGGTAGGTATTTAGTGACATCAAAACACAATGGACTTCTCTGTGAGTCATGCACAACCATGGAACATCATGGACCATGAGTGAAGGGACTGATGGAGAAACAGCCAGTTTCACTGCAGTCTTTATAAATTAAAATAAATAAATAAATAAAAGACTTCTAAATACAAGAGTATATTGTAATTATATGTATTCACACACAGGCACACAAAGAAAGACATTGAACAGAGTGAGCACAGTGTGCCAAGAGCAGAAAAAAAAATAGCCAAAAAGGGAAGGACAGCAGGGAAAAAGGCAACAGATGAACATTAAGCTGCCATGCTGAGGAATTTATTTGCGTCTTTTACTTGGTTGAAGGCGAAGTTGTTGCACAGCTGCTTCAGCAGCGGCGATGGCTGCCCCAGCGTCTTCAAGGTGAGTTTGAGTGACGCTGGTTTTGCTTTGGCTGCGGGATGGACCGTGAGAGCGGAGATGTCCTTCAGAAGAAGATTTGGAGCTCCCTGGACTGCTGTGAGATTTCTCAATGGTGGGCACCTGCATGTCTACCAGGAAAATGAAGAAGCACAACTCTTGCATTTATTAAAAACAAACAATTTCATTCTCTTTCTCTTGACTGGTCTTTCTAGCTGGATTCCAGAACAAAGAATAAAGATTAAGCTGTGCCATTTGATTTAAAGTATCTGGATATATCATAATTAGGAAACTCTTATGAAGCATCGTTTTCTACTTCCCCACTATTCGCTGGCCCAGGGAATAATTTATTTAGTATTTGTTTTTTATCACCTGTAAATTAGATCTCCTTTGTTGGTTCAAACTGGTGGAATGATGCCATAGTGTTTTCTGCTTTCTATTCTCTAGCATCCCGAGGCTGACCAGCATCACCTACACCAGCACCAAACACTTAGTGAACGCAAGTCATTTTATCCTGAATAATGCTGCCATGAAAATCACAGCCTAATTTACAACAGCTCCTATACTTACCTCTGATTCAGACAGACATCTTATATAGACACCAATCCCTGGCAAAATGTAACACAGAGAAATAGAGAGGAGATGGAGCAGAGTCTTGTCCCTCTGGGGCTCTCATCTGGATCGTAGATGGAATGGTTTTTGCTTTCATATGACATATAATGTGTTTTAAGAGAGCACCTGTCCACTGACTACTTAGTATAAAAAAAAAGAATGAGAGATAAATTTCTGGGAGCAGGAGACACTGAGATCAATTCTGCTTTTGTAAACACTAATGTATTTCTACTATATCAGATCCACTGATTTCCAATACAACTGAGATATGCAAGAGTCCATTATTATTGGCTGGAAATGCATATTCATTATTGCAGCATAATTTTTGTTCTATGAAGTATTAAAGTGGCATTTTCAGATGAAAAAATTCCGTAGAATATTTAAGGAACATGAAAAATAGAAAGCTAAATAGGTATTGAATTTGCCCAAGGCTACCAAGAAAATGAAAAAGGCACAGAATCTATAGCAGATGTGCAAAGAACGTAGGGTCTGTAAGCTGCTGTTTTAAGGACACAGTTTCTGAGTGAGCTGTCTGGCAAGACTGAGACAATTTAAGCCTTGTCTCCAATTAATTAATCACAGAGATAAATGGATTTTTAATAAAAATATATACAAACTTCATAGCAGTATCTTTATTTTTCTATTAGAACTTACACATAGCAAAGGTTTTCCCAGCATCTGGGAAAATATTTCATATCAGGTGCACCAACTCATTCCTACCCTTGGAGGGGTCCGGGAAGATTCCATGACTTCTGCTCTTGATGACAGATGGTTTTGGAGATTGCTGGCTACTCTGTCCAGAATGAGATTTCCCATGATCAATGTTTTCACTCTGTTCTTTAAGAGGATACCACCGAGGAGTGTTGTCAAGCTGAGAGATGCTGGATAACTCGATCAATACCTACAAATAAATCACAGTATAATATATGGCCTATATTTGACCTGTTAATGATTGCATACAGCAGAAGAGACTAGAGCTGAGTTGTCAGAAGTTGCAATCAAGTGTAAGAGTGAAGGGTGTAAGGCTGTGTGCTGACAGATTCAGGACACTCTGGGCATGCTGTGACCCCAAACCCAGATTCAGTAGCATATTGATGTGTCTGAACTAATATGTCTTCTCACCAGGACCTCAGTAAGGACTAAGAGCTGAGTCCTTAGATGGTGGCATAGCTCCACACAAAGACAACCGGGCATTTTAGAGGGAAGCTTGTGAGCACTAGCTTGACAGCTACACTAAAAAGACATTAAAAAGACATCCAGCCATTCTGCCTCTGTACAGACATATTCTAACAGGAGAATCAAGCAGTGTAATTTTCTCCCTTTTATGAGTGCTTTTAAGGGGGGAAAGAGTTCTATATTTGTTTTTATTAAGGTCTCCAATAATATGAGACTCATGCTTCTTGAGTCTTTAAAAAACCCATATATGCAGAAGCAGCAAAAAAAGAAGAAAAACAGGGTTACTCTTGCACTTCACTAAAATAACAGAATTCAACAGACCATTTAAGCCTCTAAACTTTACTGAGGAAAAAAAAAAGGAGGTGCAACGATAATGTGGAAATGAAACAAATAACCTGGCTAAAAAGGACTCCAAACACTGTAGATGAAATCTGGCCTAAGCCACCTTCATTGTTAGCAGGATTTCTGAGAATTTTTTTTTTTAAAAAGAGAGAAGTTAAAAGAGCACTGGCACCAATAAGGACCCTTCCTCCCTTCATAGGCCTGCAGTTGAGAGGACCAAGAGATGTAAAGTATTGAATGAAGGAAGGTCAAAAATAGCTTTGCATTTGGCTCTAAAGTGAGAGGGTTAAAACTGATGTCAGGTAGGGAAGTTTTAAAACTACTAGATGAATAAAGTGTGCAATTACCTTGGGGAACAATGTTTTATTCACTTTATTACATGACCCTGAATTAAAGAAAGCCTCTTCAAGTTTAGAGATGGGGAAGTCTCCTAACAACTGGTGGTTTCTAGGTTAAAAGTCTTTTTTCTTTCCTTTTTTCCTTTCAGTTTCATAGGTTGTCTATGACCTGGCTTGGTCTTTCTGGTAAGACCTTTAATTAGTCTGAACAGATGAATTGTTCAGCATGCTCCCTGTTGTGGGTTTTGGTCACAGCTTTGAGAATGACTTGGAAGACAGCATGGCTGAGGATTGTTCCCAGTAGGCAGTGTAGGCTGGGGTCTCTGCTTCGTAGCAGGAGAGATTTCACTTTCCATGCATGTGGATCATGATGTGCCACTTTTCTTCTGAGGCACGCAAGCCCTGCTGGCTCTGTTCAAGCAAGTCTTTGGGGCACAATTTGGATATCCCACACATGATGTTAAGGTGCAGGGTTCCTCTGGACATCCTGGTGCTGAGATACCCGGGATAGTCTTTCTGTTCCTTTCGTCTCTAACTGCTTTCAAGGTTAATAAAAAAGTAGTTCTAGAGGTTGAAAAAATCTGAAGGGGAAAGGTTTAAATCTTCATGTAGAAGTGGTTGCTGGAGCATCCCTTTTCCAAATGTCATAAAAAACAATGATGTAAATATTCAGTAAAGCCCTGCTCTTGGACAAACATGCTGAACTCAACTAGAATATGGACGCAGTATGCAGGAAATAAGTAATCATGTAGCAGCTTCCTATACATTTATTTTAGTGATTGTTCAAATAGTGACACTAATTGCTCAGTTTGGTAGTTACGCAAAGGGGAACTGGAGCTGAACTGCGTAGCTTTTCTGCAGAATTCAAATGCAGAATGAGCCCAGATACTCTCAGTCTCTAGGAGTGATTGATTTTCCTATGCTTCTGTTTCTAATTATGATCTTTATTTGTAATAGCATCTTTAATTATTTTTATGTCATAGTTATTGCTGGTAATTCTGTATTATATGTGCACATGTTTGTTTATTTGTTTTTTAAAGAAAAAGCCTTCTTCCCATGAGCACTCATCTCATTTATTATTAATTACAAGATTAGATTTTGCCTTCAGTCATACTTTGGTAATGATATTACTATTTCAGAATGTTAAAAATGAGACTTATCAGCAGGACTAAATTACTCATACTTGAAGATACTTATGCATGCGTTAAAATATGGCTTGATGGCAGAATTTAATCCTTTAATCATTTACAAAGAATAATACCTCCTCAGCCTTCCTATGTTATGCTAAAATCAAGGCAGACAGCTTTCAGTCATGACAAGAATTCCCCCTGGAGTCACTGTGAAGGCTGTTACTATCTCACACTCAAAAAAGTATTAATTTTCACCAAATTAACATTTTGTTGGGTCCTAAATTAACTTGCCCCCAGTTAATCAAGATAAAAGGGATACATCTTTCATGTCTAAATTAAAGGAATCATGACCATTTGTTATGAAGACAACAGTAGAACTGGGATGTAAAAAAAGGTTTTGCTTAACACATGTACCATACCTTGGAAGAGAACAGTCTCCAAATAACAGCCTGTGGTTATTACTAGTAGAGAGGAAGAAATAAGATACTCACTTCACCGAGGAAGTCATTTGAGGAGAATCTATCATAATCCCAGACAGTCACTTCCAGTGTTTTCTTTTTCAGCTGCAATTCAAGTAAAAGGATAATTAACCTCATAAACTTGAGATCAAGTCTTTATGGTGGTTTCTACAGATTGTTTCCTCCATGTGTCCTTTTTCATAGTGACAGGTAGGCAGTCTTGGCCCTCACATCAACCTTGTTTTGAGAAAAATAATTTGGGGCTATTATTTGTTATCAAGACAGATGGGCTTGTTCCTGGCCCTATTTCAGGAATTTCCACAAGTTGTTTTGGGTAGAATGTATGTCCACTACAAGAGTCAAACTGATTTTTAATGCCCCATTTTTGTGCTCCTGCAGCTTTTCTCATCATCAGATCTGAGTTGTGTGAACTCAGACATTTTCCTGAAGTGCATTTGAGTCTGAATGTCAAATGTATTATATCAAACACCCTATTTACACAATCTCATCTGTGAAGACCAGCCTTTAATGCCTACAGAATTCAGTGTAGTCAATGAGAGTCTGCAAGTGATCCAGGCACACAGGACAAGTTGTACTGTGGGGTATTAACGACAGCTGTAAAAATCCATTATCTGCAGATTTTCTCAGGCATGATAGCTGTGTCAAGCACTCTTCTATAGGTGTCAGTAAGAAACAAGTCTTTTTATATGACAAGAGAGCGCAAGGCAGAGAAGATGTTGACCAAAGCAGTTGACCTTATTGTAAAGACTGACCTGAGTGTTTTTCCAGGTGTCTCTGGGGACATATAGGGGCAGGATTGATTACTGATACTGTGTGCTGGGGCAAAGGGCTATAAGGTGGCTGGAAAGGCAGTAATGGATTCATGTGGCTTGAAAGAGGGGACAAAATCCTGCGCGTTGTAAGATATCTGCAAAGTCACGCTGAGAAGTTATAAGGGAAGAATCCAAGCATTAGTGAGGAAAACAGGACTCTTCACATACTTGAATAAAAGAAGTCAGAAGAAGAATACTTATGTGATAGTTGAGGTCGTCATTCTAACAGAAGCAACCTGTCACTCACTGCTCTATTAACTGGCTGCTGGGCACAGAGGGACAACAAATGATCAAGTCATTGCTCAAAATGATAAGCTATACCAATTATTGTACATATTGCATATACTTGCAATGAAAGCACTCTTGGCTATTTACAGAACCACAGAGTATTCTGAGTTGGGAGTGACTCACAAAGATCATTGAGTGCAACTCTTACATGGATGGTCTGTATAGGATCGAACCCACAGCGCTGGTGTTATTAGCACCATGAACTCATCAATTTCCCTCCATTGCCCCTCAGTTTAACTCAACACAGACTAAGACAGTTCCTAATAACTCGCAATTGCCTTTAAAAGATAATTTAATCTCATTATTATGTATTCAGAATATCCTCTGCTCCCAGCCAACTTTAGAAAAATGCGCAACTATGCAAAGCCAATGTCTATGAAAAGAAAATTTAAATCAGCATCTCCTGGAAAACCCACACAAAGGGGAACTGAACTATTTTTAGCATCAACAACGTACTCTTTAAGCAGGCAACAGTACGACTTGAAACCTAAGATTTTTAAAAAAATATTTGAGAGGAATTCTTTAATCTTTGTCTGTTTTATTCTTACATAATTAGACAATATTCTTCTTAAGCATTCTTTTAAAAATATCCTGCAAAAATGAAAGAAAAAGTTGAACAAAAAGATTCTTTTTGAACATTGCTTACAGAATATTTCTAAAGCTGATTTTCTTAACTGAATATAATACCTTTTTTTTGCTATTCCAAGACAGTATTGAAACTGCAACATGAAAAATAACCTGAAAAAGTTAGCTGAGCACCCACTGGTCCACGATGCTTTTGGCTTCTTGGATGATACAATTTTCTGCTAGGTGCTATATCAAGTGTATGTATTTTTACCATTTAAAAAAGGGATAGCACACATACTTTTCAGAAATGTATTGTCACAGCTGTTGCTATTTTGACAGGAGATTTCTTTTTGATGACTGTGCAAGGACAGAGACAAGAATGTACAGATCCAGGAAATGGGGAAAAAAACCCCTAAGGTCTGAAGAATTTTTCGTAGAAAGGGAAAAATAGAAAAGATGTTCAAGTAACTGCGGCCGTACTTTGCTAGCTTCTTTGCAATAGTGTGATAATAAAGCTGATGAAAACTTACAGTACTCTATATTTCTTTGCAAAATCTATTTTAAGCCTTTTAGTTTAATAAAGCTTTTACAAAATCTTATGACATGGAAGGCCTTTATTAGGCAGAGTGCATGAAATGAGTTTCAAAGAAGAGGAAAATTTGCTTTTCTGAAGATATATTTATGTACCACTGTGGTGGCAAAGAGCACTTAATGGCTGCTGGTTTTAAAAGCAGCCATTATACCATCACAGCAAGGTAAGGTTCTGCCTTACATCAATCAGTTTTAGGTTGTGAATCCTGAAGTTCAGATGCTCATCAGGAATATAACAGACAGCAATAGTGAAATGGCTTGCAGGAACCCTCTGTCTGTCTGACCATGGCTTTCTGCGAATGGGAAGTGTACCAACAGGAAAATGAGAAAGTGTCACAAAAAGAAGGAACGCAGTTTCCACATATTCCGAATCTCATCTGAGTTCCAAGCATATTCTGAAAAAAGTGTTACCAAACAATAACTGATTTCAGCATTAACCTTGTGGAAAAAAAAAAAGTGACAAAACAATAAAATAGATGAAAATCCACCTAGAAGCACATTACTGCACATGAGCTCCAGTTAGCTTTAGGTTTCTGTGGACAACCATATTTTAAAGAAAATGAAAGAATATGCAGAAACAGCCAATGTGAAAAATATTGTCTCTTATGGAAGGCATGACCAACACCACAGGTACAGAAATGCTTGTTTCTTGGTTTAAATGTCTGGGTGTTTTTGCGGATAGTTTCTGCCTGTGTAGCTAAATATGCACTATTTAAAATATTTAATACTTATTCCTTTAAAATTTTATACAAGGATTTGCATTAGGAAAGAAATAATTTTAATGCAGCTTGTTTTTCCTCTATGATAAAAGCATATTACTATAATTACTTCAGAAATAATACAAATATTGTAATTTCAGTCAAGATGTTTGATAAGTAGAAATGAATGTGGTGTAGTAGGTCATGCATTTACAGTTATTTTTGTTTACATTCATATTTAATATTTTATTGTTCTCTTCTCTATATTGTTATATTTTGGTACATGGAAGGACAAAAAGACTTTTTATAGGTCACTCAGGAACTTACTTTCTTTTGTCCCAGATATTAAGTAAGATTTAAATACCAGCACCTTACTGATTCATGTGAAAGATTCCCTTACTTTGGGAAATAAGACACAGGCTTCCACATCACTCAAGGATTTTGAAAACATTACTCTTTCTAAATATATTACCTTCAAATTACAGACATAAGTTACAGCAAAACTATTTGCTTTATGGAATTATTTCATATAAGGAAATGCTTTTATTCACTTTCTAGCAAGTAAGAAATTGAGGCAAGGGAAGCCACACCATACAGTGTGGTAATACATTATACCAATGGCCTCACCAGCAACAGAACTTACATCTTTTATCATCTTCTCCTTAAATTGTTCTAATGCTTGCTTTCATGCTCTGAGTAGGAATTGGACTTGAGTTAGCAATTACTGCACAACATTTGTAATGTGTGTACTCAGCCTTCCTCTCAAACTGTAATTATTTCCACTTTATTACTTAACAAAAACCTTAAATTACTAAATAGTCACAGTTTAATTTTTTTTTCTCCAACTGTCAAAGTAAAATTTGCTATAAATGTGATAAAACTAATCATTTCGACCTTGAAAAAGTCTGTTTAATTTCAAAGAGTGATCTATTTCCCATAATTATTTTCACTTTAATTTCAGCTAGTTTATGAAAGAGAAAAGGAAAATGAAAAATTGTACAACCAGCTAAAGTCTAGACAGTGACGTTAAAAGAACTATATTAGGAAATATTTAATAATACTTATTTGCTGTCAGCAAGCAACACTTGCTTTGATGGAGAGAAAAAAGCACAGGGAAAGGAAATATTTCTTTGAAGAAATACTGTTTATAAAAATTCATGAATTTATGTTTGAATGTGACTGCTAACTCTGTGTAAGTGTGTGAGGCAGTTTTGCTTGTTTGGTGAACAGAATGCTCATTCTCAATCTAATACAATTATTGTCTTGCATTTCTATTTATATTCCTAACTATTTTGAAATATACATTTGTGAGGGTTATGAGTACAAATGATGGTCTCTTACATGATGAGAGTTCTTCAGACTGTAGAGGGTACTTATCATCAGTATTGAATTATTTGTGATTTAGAAATGTGCTTCACTGTATATTCTCTAAGCCAGGTCATGGAATTTTATAGGAGAAAAGTCACATACACCAGTATCTGAGCAGTAGGTAGAAGTCATGGAAAGGGATGGAAGGAAACAGAATCCTCTGCACACAACCCTGTGTGACAAGACACCAAAATATAGAAGATATGTGGTGCTCAAATGAAGTTTACACATTTAAAACCATAAACACTGCATAAAAGTCCCAGAGGGAGGGAAAACGAGGAGATTTGCAAATAGAAAGCAGAAGTGAAAAGAATTCAGCGTGCAAACTACCTTTAAATTTCATCAAATAATGGTCAAAAAACTGGCATCAAAGATATAAGGAGATTTTTTTTGTGATTAAAATCACTGTCCAAGAAATCCTAGATTAACATCATTATCCATTTTCAAAGCACCAAACAGCCATTGAATGCACAACACCCCAGCACTCTTAATAACAGCTCTGTGAAATGTCACAGCAGAACCCCAAACCAAATTAAGAAAACAGAAGAATCTTTCTTAGATGAAAAGCTAAGCTTGGAAATATTGTAAAGACTTACCAAACCCTTTCACCAAACCAAGAAGACCTGGGGTTTATAGTACAGCTAGGCAAACATCAGTTTGATTTTTTTCTGATGCTTTAATTGTCAGTGAGCTACCATTTATAAAAGCCTACATGAAGCAACAAGAAAACCCCATCAAACCACTACCTACAACAGGACACCTCTGAAGTAAATCTGAGCTACTGCCTGTTAAGTCCAGATGTGTGAGCTACTGCCTGTTAAGTCCAGATGTGTGGATTGCATGAGCAACCATGCAAATCCATCTGTGGGAAGGGTTTTGTTCCAGGCAAAAATGAGTATCTTAATCTACATTCCTCTCAATGAACAAGAAGAAAGAATAATGAAATTTGAAATTGGGAAGATTATATTGAGGTCTTGGGGATGTGATGGAGAAATATATTAGAAGCATTGGGAAATCTATACACTAAAGAGCCTGGTTATTCTAGGCTTTTTAAAAAGGACTGAAGGATTAAATGGCATTGTGAAGTGAAGTTGAAAGTATCAAGAACAAAACAGTAAAAAAGACAAAAAGATTCAGGACTGCACACAAATCCAGTACCCTATAAAATATACTTCATCATTTAAAAAATGAACTGATCATTATTTTGCCCATTATATCTTTTTCAAGTTGGTAAAAATTCCTTTATGAGGAGAGATGGAGGAGTAGAGAACTCAGTTGCTTCACGCTGCTTCAGAAGCACAGTTGGAGTTAGGGAGCCACCAAGAAACAGAGAAGACTCCACAGACATCCTTCGCAGATGTGAGTTAAATCTTTCTATGACAAGGAAATCAAATATCTTCTAATTTTTTTTCATGTGTTTCATCTCTCAAGATATTGCTATAAATTGCGGATAAATATAAAAAAGTATCTCTACATACATTTAAAAAATATTTTTAATAAAAAAGTGGTAGAAACTGTGTTTTGTGTGAGCTTGCATGACTTTTGGAACAAAGAGTGACTATGATTTCTACATCTACTTCAGAAACTTATGTCTTAATTTATTCCCTCATTAATTTATTGCATTATTATTTTTAAAATTGTCACATATGTACTTATGACATGATTATGAGTGTAATCCCCACAAATTACCACTTGTATGAGTAGAAGGGCAAGAAAAGAGTATTTCCATAGTAAGCTCTATCAGAGGCAAGGAAAGAATTCCGAATATCTACTGAATCTGGCAAGATTTTACAGGGCTCACAGAACTTCCAGTGGCACTGCTCCCTTCACTGTGAGCACTGCAGACCGTGCAAATAATAAAGCAGCAAATAGCACTGAAGAGCACCACGAGTCACGCACCTGCTCCATGGAGATATTTTTATAAATGACTGTCTGATTCCACTCAGGATTCAAGCTTTTCTGTATGTACTTAGTTCTCCGCTTGTACTCAGCACTGAATTTGAACAAAAGAAGAAAACATTACATTAGGAATCTTTTATTTCTTTCAGCTCTAATACAAAAAAAAAAAAAAAAACCAAAAAAAAAAAAACAAAAAAAAAACCCACAACCCCCACAAACAAAAAACCAGAAAAAGAAAAGAGCTGTATCTTCCATTTCTGCAACATTTCAGGGTTACGAGAGGAAAATGACAGCCTTTCGGATGTTTTCTTTGGTATGCCTTTCTGAGGCAGTCTTTTAAAACATCTTCTGACTCTTCAGCAGGCTTGCTCTGCCTAAAATCATTTCAAGATAAAGCATCAGTCAGCACACACACATAGACTTTGTCCTCTCATTGTAGGTACTGCGCTCTGATTCTAAATTGAGGTGATAATGCATTGATTTCTTTTCCATGGCCATCCCATTAGCACTTTAAGCAGCACAAATTCATTATATTTATAGGTTGCAATCTCTAATTACAGGAATCCCATCTCACTGACACATTTAATGAATGCCATAAGGTAACTAATATCCTGTTAATGATTGAAACACTAATTTCTTATCGATCCTGTTCTCTGCCTATCCCTTTACCTTTACTGGAAAGAAACATAAAAGTGCATCAGGATCACGATTTTTTTTTGTCAATAGCCAAGAACAAAGGTTTGGCTGCATAATCTGTTTTTAAAAAGATTCACTAATGCTGTCTATTTTACTTTACGTTTCCTGAGTATGGAAAAAGCAGTACACTAATCTTTAACAGAATATGGATTCATCTAGCTCTGTGAGCTTTGATGTTAGATTTGCTTTCATTCCAATTTTAATTTAAAATAAATTTTAAAGGACAACTCAAAAAAAGCTGGGTAGGAGAACATGAGAATCTTTTAATACTTTGAAAAACCCACAAGACTTAAGGTAAAGAAACTCTTTTTG
Source organism: Oriolus oriolus (assembly GCA_013400235.1). NCBI lineage: Eukaryota > Metazoa > Chordata > Aves > Passeriformes > Corvidae > Oriolus > Oriolus oriolus. The sequence continues at coordinate 392,214 of VXBT01000314.1, forward strand.
TCAGTCTGAAAGCATATATCAGCTACATGGATTACTAAACAAAATGTTCCCAGGACTGTTCTCCAGCACAAAGACAAAATGGCACCAAATTACTTGCATATGCCATGTTAGACTCTTTTATTGTTCCCCTACAATAACTTTTGGTAGTGTACAGTTCTCACCTCTGATTTAACTGTTTTGGTTCACACTGTGGCATGGTCTCAGAACTAATGAACTAATTCATTCCATATGAGATTAACTGAGAAGGAGCACTCAGGAATTCATTTAATCAGCCAGTCACTAATGATGTACCATACCTGGCACCAGATTGGAAGAATTCTGATTTATGGTTATGTGAAAGATACTTGTGTTTTACTAGTACACCTATGTCAATGTTGGGACTTCAGCACCAGCATTTTCACTCTATAAACTCAATTCTGCTGTGAAGTGATCACATTTAATTAATCTGGATTGTGGAGTGGCTTTATTCTCCAAAACGAGGTGGCTGTGTCCAAGCTGCCTACTAGCCTGATACCTCTAAGTGAAAGGGATTTGCAGCTATTTTTCCTCAAATTTTTTGCTCTAGTAAATCTACATATTTCCACTTATTTTCTTGGAAATCTTTCTATCCACTGTCTTTCAGTTTATTGAAAAATGTGAAGGGTTTTGGGACCTGTGAAACAAAGTATCTGTTCACTTCTGCTTATGAGAAGAAAGGAGCAGCCCTCCAGGGTTCAGTGAGTTCTGTAAGCCATAGCACAGAATAGCAAGAGTGATTAAAAATCTAGGGGGATCAAGACCATATGAAAAAGAAGCTCATAAAAAGCTATTTCTTTGCATATCTTAGAAAGAAGGATGAAATACAAAATCTGAATCCATTTTGAAATGAGATTTTCATGGCAAATATTATTAAGTAATGCAGTTAAAATTTTAAAGCACCTCAGTAGCTTTCTTTTCCCACTCCCTGGTATGAGAAAAGCATCCCCTGCCTGGAAGATCCTGATTAGATGTCCTATGATCTACTGCTTTTAGGGAACAGATATATTTTCATTTTTTTAAGAAAGAGGGAAAGAATCCTTTGCACACTCAGCCAAGAAAATGACCCCAACATTCCCTTTCCTTTCTTGGATCTCCTTTTGCAATAGTAGAACTTCATCACCTTTTCAAAGTTTCTGATTCTTTTTTGAAGTATGTGAGAAGGTGATTCATGCAGCGTTGAGTTCCGGAGCTGGCAGTGACAAAATATAAAAGTGTTGTTAACATGGTAGCTCTGAAATATTTCCAGTGGAGTCCATGGAATATTTGGATCTAAAATGTAACAGTGGGCTGAGCCCATATCCATATAATCTGGGGTCTGTATCTGTTGCAGAGGGAAGCAGGAGACCTTGATCTCTTCTAGGAAGGTGCAGAATCAGGCAAAACTGCATGGCAGATAAAGGTTTCTAGGCCTCTGAAGGGAAGGGTCTGGCAAACATATTAAGTTCATACCACTGATGCACCTTCCCCCCAACAGTTAACAGATTAACAATTAACAGATTAACAATTAACAGATTAACAGATGAAGCTACCTTAATAAAATGCATTTATTAAACCAGTCACTGGTATGTCACTTAATATGAAATAATTTGCGTTTGAAATTCAAGGGGTATGCTGTGTGAAAAGATACAAACTGCATATCTCTTTTAGTTATATTTTCTCTCTGATTCTTTAATTATAATTTATTAATATATTATACAGTGTATTAAGTACTATGAAAGAAGTATAATAGAATAATGAATATAATAGAATAATGCATTAAAAATAGAATAATATATGAAAGAAGTATAATAGAATAATGAATATAATAGAATAATGCATTAAAAAGTATAATAGAATACACATATGAAATGTGGGATTTTAGTATATTCATTGAATAATTTTAGTAATGAAGAAACAGATAAATGATAGAAATTTGTTTATTGAAATTAATCTCTTCACTTGTTCAGTCAGGTTATTACTTTTAGACAACTTTAAAATTGGGGCTGGGATACTTCTTATGTTCTTAGCCTGGGCTGATATTAGCATATCTTGAGAACTGAGCTTTGCCTTATGCTTTCAGGACAAACAAAGCACTCGTAATTTCAATAATTAAATTTTAAGTTTGTTTATCACAAATAACCACTTATGTGGTCAAGCAGATTTAACTGCCCATCTGGGCAATTACCTAGAGTTATACTTGGCTTTAATGTCTACACACTGTGCAAGGTAAATAGAAAAAATATTCCATTTCATTACCAAACAGACCGTGTTTCTCTTGGCAGTAACAACATTAAAAATCTTGATACAAATTCATAGCTAATTATTTTTCAACTTTCAGTGTGTGAGAATGAAGTTTTAGATATCTCTGAACTAAATTCTTCCAGACTTCAAAAGAAATTTTGCTTGTCATCAGAGTTTGGCCTTTGAAGAATGCTACACCAAGGAGCATTAAGTACTTATTTCTAGCTCCTGGAAATTATTTCATTAGAAAATGTAAAGCAAAACCATACCACAGTTTCATGCCATCAGAACTCAAGAGAAATCTGTAGTTCAGTGCACAGGCTCATTGTGTCATTCATGCATACAAAAAATGAAAGAATAAAATTGGAAGACAGTACACTCTACCTGGCATTTTGGACAACCATGACTTGTCTGCATATCCAGAATTTACAGAGTTAGGAACACAGAGGAAGCAGTGTAAGAGAAAACGAGAAAAGAGATGAAAGAAAACATGAATAATGGGTTCTTTCAGAATATCAGAATCAAAGGAAATAGAGGCATTAGGAAGAATAAGAATTCTAGCATGGACTGAACTACAAATAAAAGTTATTCAGTAGCAACCCAAGTTTCTACTTTCAGAAACAAGTTTGGGACCTTTAAGAAGTTCTTAATTTTCATTATTCCCAAGTTACATGCAAAACTTTAACAGCGGCTTGTTTTAAAATAATAAACCCAAACGAAACTAAAATCCAATTCTTCATAAGCTGGCAACAATTTTAAACTGATACTTTACAGGATGAACATGCCTTGAGTTCAAAGTCTTATTTCTATATCAGTGAATGTACCTGCAAAATTCCCAGAGTGATTAAACAAGCATTTTACAAGAGCCTTAGGTGCATTTAAAAACCTCTCAAGCTTTACTACCTGTTCTCCTTACATTCAGTAATAGTTTTGGACCCAGTGCTACTGAACAATATTGAATACTGCATAGCTGGAATTAGCAAGCCACAGAAGAAAATATGTGGCTTTATTTGTACCATGTGTGTATTTAGTGGTGCTTGCCTATACACCAAATGCTGAACTGTGACCTGAACATCCACTTTCCTGTTAGTTTGAGCAGAAGAGAAATACAGATTTTTGTCTGCAGTGTTCTAGCCTAAGAGTCTTTTAGTATGAGTATGATTACACAAGCAGGGAAGTTTGCAGGAATCTGTCTTTGCAAAATATAGTCTGATCCATCAGCTTAATTTTAGATATATCTATTGTGTCACTGAAGTTAGCATGATTATTATAACCATGTATTCTTATACACTCTCCATATACATATGACATTCTGTAACACGGGGGCAAAAGAATGGATATAATATTGCTGATACAGAAACATATCTTTTAAAGGAAGTACTAATGAGCAAGTGATTAGTGATTTGTATAGTCATTAGATACAAAATTAGCAGTGTTTCTAAAACCATATCTTCACACTTAAAAAAAAAAAAGCCATAAAACTCACATGGAGAGATTTTTTCTGACCAGTATTTCTTGGCTTTTGTATCATACTGCAGCCTTATCTCAGGTATTTTAATTCTGCTTGTTTGCAAATCTATCCTAAATTCAGATTGTCTTGAGCTGAAGCAACCATTCCATGCTAAACTTAACATGCAGCTTTCTATATTACAGAAAGTATTGCATCTATTTAGTACATTTGCGTTGAGTCTGTTGCTATTTTAAATAATTTTACGTGTATTATAATTTTTAAAAGGAAACATGAAAAAAAAAGTGAATCTACAGGAATGGTCATAAAGTTCCTAAGGTCACTACCAAAGTATGTAGGTTCTCCTGGGAACAGGATCTGATTCTGTATTAACCATTTTTCCTGGTGTTGCACCTGGATTTTCTATAGCAATAACTCTCAGTTCTATTTATTAATGACAAGTAGCAAAGATGAACTAAAAGAAAGTTCAGGTTAAAATTTGTCCTACACTTACCCTCTCCCTGGAAGAAGATAAACTTTAACAAAGGGGTCTGAATAGCCATTGTTGTCTCTGGGAGCAAGGTTTCTCGCCTGAAGGATGTGGATGATAAGGTTGCCAAGGTGCTTGTCATAGTTGATTTGAAGCTAGTGAATGCATTAAAACACAGTAAGATTATTTGTTGCTTTTGCTTTCTAAGTGATTCAATATCTCTCTTAAAACCTTTGAATGAGTTTTAAACCTCTATGCTCTCTGCAAATAAACACATTTTAGAAGTTTCTGTCTCTCTCTCCTGACCAGAATGAGATGCTAGATGATCACATTGAATCTTAAAAAAATAAAAAGGGAAACATTCATATTGATTTATTCCAATCAGAAAAAAGCAAAGGAAATTTGAACCCTTGATATTATTCTGAACAATAGCCAGTTTACTGAGTGATAATTACACACATCCTATCTACCTGGAGGCCAAATCTGACAAGCATGTTATAATACTATGGAAAGACTCTTAGTACTAATATAGAAGAGAGGGGTTAATCAAGGGGGGAAAAAACTCCAGAAATCTACAGGAAGTTAAGCTTCAGCTGTTCTGCTGTTCTCTGTTTGCATGTTTTAAAAGACTAAAGTCAATTTGCCTAAGGGATAACCATAAACTTGGCCTGGCATGGAAATAAATACACTGCACTATAAGAAACCCACAACAGTTCTTGCTTCCATGTAAGCAGACTGGGAATTTCTAAAGAAAACCACAATAAGTGGACAACAATTAGGGATTAGAATGAATTTCACTATCCTTTTAGTCCCTTTGAGAACAGAACCATTTTCCATTCTTCTGGCTGTATTTCACAAACCAGCATTAAAGACGGGTGCAAAAATCAAGTACTGTCTTACATTAGTGAGATTTTAAGGGATTGGAGTTGAATAAGAAATCAGTTGATGGAGATAGTTTTCTGGAAACTTATTCCACAGAAAAACACAGCCAGTATAACAACAATTTACGCAGCAAAAACTACATATTTACCTGTATTTCTCCAGTGATCGGATGGGAAGCAGACTTTGTAGTTTCTGTGGGCTGCCAGATTAAAAATACATAGATTTTCAAAGTTAACTTTTTTAACAGGTGTGGTTTATACTGCTGTATTGCCACAAATTTTTAAAAACTGTCTCCAGCTGTTATAGTCAAAACTAATGGTTATGTATTTCAAGAGCACTTAAAGTCCAGCCCAGCCATTTTGATCAGCCTTTATGCGGGTACAGAATCAAACAACTTGAACACCAAACCCTTACAGTCTGAGCAGACTGGTCACACGAGGCATAGGGAGAAAAAACCACATAGCATTAACCCTGTCTAACAAACATGAATGCTGACAAGAGAAAGAAAGGACCATGTCAAGTAAAACACAGCTATATATTTCTGTCAATATGAGAAAGGCAGAGAGAGGCAATAGTTACTGTAATTTAAACTGAGTTGAGGTGAAAGTGTGTAGAAGGAGTGGAAGTAATGGTACTAAAATGAAGTGATGTTTATAAGTGGATTACACAATTGCAAGCCATCTCACATAATGCCTTTTGCTTTATTCTGTGTTTTCTGATAATCAGTTCAGCTACAACACTTCAAATTCCTCCCCACACTTTCTGTGACAAAAAATTTAAATTTTCTGTCCTCGCTTTCCCCTCTGTTCTTTATCATTAAGCTTTTCTAGGTTTTTGACAAAAAGCAATAAAATCCTTAATGTTTCTCTCTGCCCTTTTTGTTTCCTCCTGTTGGCAGAAAATAATATCACCACTTGATTAGAATCCTGAACTCGCAAAAATATGCTGTTCTGTTAAAGGCTGGTGGCCTTGAGCCACTCTGGACCAACCTTTAATCTGCAAGCCATCAGTCAAGCGAGAAAGCCCTCTTTCAGTAGTAGGATTTGAATATTTTTGCATTCTCTCCACATCTGCTTTCTTGGTTGATGCAGCAGAAAACAGAGGATGCAAACAAGGACAAACTTACTGTTCTCTGGAGACTGGTCTGGAAGCCATCTTTTCCTATTCCTCCAGATGTGAGGAGCTGCCTGACATTATTCCATGTAATTTGTATTTATATCACTTTCTGAGAAGAGTAAAACCCATCTGCCTCTTTCGTGCTGCCCTACACTCCAAGAAAACCCCTAGTGGCTTTCTTAGGATGTTGGACGTCAACTGCTTTAAATTAGGCCAATGAAGTGCCCACACCTCCTGCACCACAGCATGAAGGTAAGGTGATGCATTAGCCTTTTCAGGTTTGTGTTGAAGAAACATCCTCTCAATCAGTCAGATCTACAGACCAGAGCTATCCAGAAAAATCCCACCTAAACACTTTGATAATGAAAACACAGGAGAAAACTAGCCCAAATCTGCCTGTTATATGCATATATTCACTGTCTTGTGTTTTATTCTTGTTTGGTTTACTGCTTTACCTTGCCTTCCAGATGTGTTTCTTTGTGAGCACAAGCATTACCAGAAAAAAAAAAATAAAACAAAACCAAACCAAACTTGATTTTTCTGTAAATGCATTTGCATCTGAAAAATAATTGTCATGACAAAATTTATAACCAGCTTTTCTTGGTACCTTATAATGCTTTTAAAGAAGTTTAATCCATCCAACAGCTAAAATAAGTCATCAATAATCTATAAAATGCTCTGAATCTAAAGTGAATCTTAGGTTGACAAAGTACTCCTAAAACTTGTTAGGTCCTTGACAGCCTATTCAGAGAGTGAATTTCACTCCTTTTGCCAAAGACAGGGAGCTGCCTGAGCATCATGCAATCTTTCAAAGAAGGGCATAAATGGCTTATATTTCTCATACTTTACCTCTACAAATGGATTTTATTATACTTAATCGTTCTGACCTCAGGCTGTAGTAGCACTGACAATTCTGACAACACCAAAAATAACATGGAGCTAGCTGTGCTGTGGCTACAAAATCACTGCCAGGTAGTGTAAATGCTCTTATTTTTCAGAGGTTGGAATAGCAAGAAAAATTAGTTTGTTCACTCCAAATGTCATGTAATACGGAATGTATTAGTATGGATAATGTAGGAGGAGTTCATAGGGAAGGGAATGGGCATGATGAATTTGTATTGAGACTTCCAAAGGTGGTTAAGGTGGAGTTTGTAAAGTGGAGTCTGTAAAAATAAATGTGGGCTTTTGTATTTCCGTATCATTGTTGAATCTCTGTATCATTTGTGAGACTGTGATTCAATATATTATTTTTTTTTCTCTGATGTCAGCAGATCTAAAACTGATCATGAAGAATTACCCATATATCTTAAAGAATCATGAATAATTTAGGCTGAAAGAGACCTCTCAATGCCATTTGGTCTAACCCTCAGCTCAGAGCTGGGCCAGCTTTGAAGCTGGTTCCGTATTGAGAGGCAGAGATGCAAATAAGTCTTTCTTCATCACAGCCTCAGTGAGGATTCTTTTGTAAAGAGGGAAAAGTATTTCACCGGTGATTTTTTTAGGAGCTAAGGGATCTGAAGATTTAGAAAAAAAAGCAATCCATTCTTCATATTAAATGTTTCTATAGGTCATTTATATCCTGGATGTAATCTGCACCGCAGAATGATCACACATTTACACTACAAAAGAAACAGGTATGTACAAGATATTGCCAGCTAAAGGCTTCCAAAGCCGTGTGATGGCTAATCTAATTTCTTTTGATATTCCTTGCACACACTCACACACCCTGTGTAAGAGATGGTGCTTTGTAATGCCATCCCACCTGCTCAAGTAGGTTGTCATGACCATGAGGTGAAACTTGTTAATGCCAGGCTTGGATGCTATGCACTATCACTTCCTGTAGTGACATTAAATACGAGAAAATTGGCACTGCAGAATATGACAGAGACTACTATAACATTTCTAGAGTGTATATTCTATACAAAAAGCTTAAAAAAAATACTTGCTAAAAATAAAAACAGTTGCAAAAACAAGATCTAGGCAGTTTGGATATTTAGTCTGTCATGATACCTTTGCAGGGCTGCAGCCTGCCTAGAAATGCTGTCAGCCCAAGGCAAAGAGCAGTTCCAGAAAGGATGAGCTTTCTCCTCTAACAGAGCTCAACACCATTATAAACTTGGCCTGCAGTCAATGAACAGAAACTATACAAGTCAACAAGAGCTATGTTTGTTATGAAAGAAATGCCTCTCAACATGATTTTCAGAAATAAGCCAAGAATGTTTTAAATATTTACCTGACTAGGTCTGACTTTTGCATCTCCTACATAAAGGCATTAGTTCTAATAAATTTTTGGTTCATCTTTATAAGCCTCCAGCTGAATTTTCATAAAAGAATCCTAAATTCTTTGTGAAGCAGTAAATTAAATTTATGTGTCTTACTTTAGGTGACCTGCTACAGTGCCAAAGCTGGGAACCCAGTCTCCTCACGCGGACAGAGAGGAGCACCTCTCCAGAATACACTGCACAGCAAGGACTTATGGATTACCACACACTGTGAATTTAGGACTGTGATTCATCTCAGCAAATGAAAGGGGGTTCAGTGTAGATGGTGGCATGTGCACTAAGAGCCCTGCTCTGCATGCAGTGCCTGCACTGTAATGGTTTCACCCAATGTCATGAACTGTACTTCAGAAACGCATTATTCTCAGTGGCAAAAATCATGCACGTGGCAAGCTAGTTCATATATAAATGTATACAGAGTATGCTGTAGTGAATCTAACTATTGACCTATGGATTAAGCAATTCTGCCAGATCCCAGAAGTTAGGCCCAGCAAATATTGGCATATGGATTTAACTTGTGCATCACAGACCTGAATTAGTTTGTAGAAAGTCTAAGGGCATTGTGGCAAGACAGAATTACTATCGAAACCAAACTGATCAATAAATAACTTCCCAGTTTGTACTAAATTGCTGGATGAAAATGATTTTTGTGTTTCCTCTCACATGAAAGTTATGTTGGCATTTCAAAGAGCTGTCTGAAATGAGCAGACACCATTTGCTGGTTGTGGTTTGTGCAGTACCTAACTCATCTGTTCACGTCACAGGCATAGTTCTAACAGCACAAAAATACAAACATAACTATAAGGCAGTAGGAACCTGACAGTCCCAAAAAGGAATAAAGGTGCAGAGTAACAAATGTTTAGAAAGCACTTTGTTTGCAATGTGAAGCCTTGTTAGTGCGTGAGAAGCTGGGTATTCAGGATTGCAAACTGCTTAAGCGAATGCAGTCTTCACAGCATTGATTTTCACTTCAGGTCTTGACTTTTTTGACACAAAATGCAAAAATGTGACAGATGACTTTATGTTCTAGTTTTCAGTTTCGACTGTGAAAAAATGCTACTAAATTCCCACTCGTCCCTTTTCAGGTGTGTGGATGCACAAGGAGAAAGAATTTCAGCTGAGGAATGGACAGGATGTTGCAAAAAAAAAAAGAGAAATTATGCTTGGCAACTTCACAGGAATTAGCTAGTGACAAAACATATTTTAATGGTAAATTTTGTTTTCAGTCTTTCCCAGGCTTTCAGAGACTTACTTACTGTTGCTATGATTATTCTTAGCTTGTAGCACTTTAAGCAGTAGTTTAGTACAGAGAGGGAAATTATGGTCTTAGTACTATCAGCTTCTTTAGTGGAAATAGTACCTCACAACCATGTAGGATGCACTTAAAAAGCAAGAGCAACAAGGGCTGGAAAGGGCAGTTATTATGTTTAAAAAAAATAATATTAAGTTCAAAAAAATATTTTCAAAGAGGAACCAATCTCTTATGACCTTGGATAAATCACATAATCTTTCCTTGTGTCCAAACTCAATACCTTAACAGTAATATTCATAGTTATCCAGGAAATGAGTTTGCCAAGATGTGCTGTGATTTCTTGCTACACTAAAAAAGGTAAACAGGCAGTTTCTTCCTGTCATCAAAACGTTCTTGCTCCATAACTTGGAAGTTTCTTACCTTGCTGCTGTGCCGCTTTTTGCTCACTGAGGGAGACCCGGGCTGACCAGGGCTAGGAACAGCACTGGAGGTGGCAGATGTGGTTCCAGAGTGGACATGAGATCCCTTTTCCACTCCTGAAGAAGCAACCAAAGGCGACTGCTGTAGAGAAACCTTTTGGAGCTCTGCAGCCAGTTGCTTGGGATCAACCCCTGGGGACTTCGCTTTATCTACTGGATTAAAGCAAGAGAGCTTTGTATTGGTAATCGACAGCACATCCAAATTCATCTTGCCATGGTACAGGGACAGCATAGCAATCTTTACAAGTTTTTATGTCATCTGCCTTTATACTTTGAAGATGCAAAAGGCATCCTATAAAAAATAGACATCTCTCCCACAATATTGACATCACAATTCCAATCTTTCCGTGGTAGCGCTACTAATGCTCCTTACCTAAAAAGCTTTCTGAGAAGGCACCTCTAGGTGAAGAAAAACAGGCTTTGCAGATCATGTTGAATCAAACTGGAGGAAATTAAAGTTTTAAAGAATGGCCTGTGCCATCATTCACTGTTTGAAACTGGTCTGGTATCACCAAGTGTCTGAACTTTCTTGTAAAAAGTTTAAATTTCATTTTAATTTTTTTTTTTTTTAATCAACTGGACATTGAACAGAACTGCTCCTGAGATAATTTATACAAAAATAAAATTAAAAACCCTCAAAAATTTACTACCACAAATTAATCAAAGAAGAAAAAATGTAAACAAATGAAGGCTAAAAGCCCTGATTCATCTTTCCTTATTACTCACACCTGTGTGAGGCATCTATGGTAGGAGTCTGATTGCCTTCCCTGCAGCCCAGGAATGAGTGGGAGGCATTTACCCTTTGGAGATAGCAATTTCTATTTAACATAGAAATGAAGACAAGTAAGTTTCATATATGCTAGACTGAATAGAGTTAAAAGGATACTAGGCACAGCTTGATTCCCAGGTTCTCAGAAGTATGAGAGGTTTACAACAAGACTTTAGCCTCACCCTGCCTGCTTGGCTCTAATACATTTTTCTTTCAGAGAAAATGGAGGTTGCGCCTTTCTAAAGCACAAACAGGCTGTCAAACCTCAGAGGTAATGGCAAGAAAGACTTGAGAGCCAGAGAAACTCTACCGAGTTGTTCCAACTTAGAAACTACTAGAAGATTGCCAGACTAGGAGGAAGCATGCCTGCAAAAATGGAACAATTTTCTTTTATTTGTGTTCCTTCTCATTTTTAGTTTTCTTCATTAATAAAAAAAGTTGTTTATTCTAGTTTTTGTCTTTTCCAAAACTGATTTCAGTGTCTTTGAATGCTTTTGGTTGTTTTGATCTGCTCACAAATTAAAAAATTGCGGGTAGCTCTGCTTCAAAGCTCCATCAGACTTAGTCTTTGCTTTCAATTATTACCAATAACATCCATTTTCAGCTGAAGGTAGCTTGATGGTAAGTATATTAACAGCTAGGAAATTTTATGTGGTCAGAAAATGGAGGATTCAATTCAGGTAATTTAGGTACTGATTGATGAAAGAGCTGCCACAAAACCATGGAACTCAGAATGGACCCATGAAATGGTGAGTGAAGCAGTCTTTTAATCTGCACTGGGCTTGCTGAGGGGCTGCATTACTAGTAAGATTGTGGATATTGATTTAAAGTTAGATTAGATATGACTGATACAATGACTGAAGCCTGCAGTTGTGGTATTGATTGAACAGCAGGAAATCCACCCAAAAGCACTGCCATCTTAGAACCCACAAAAAAACCCTGACTCCTTGCTATTGCATCCCTACATCCAGTAAACACTGTTTTTTCATCACTTATAGCAGGCCACAAACCTTGTATTAAGCTAACATATATTTTCATCAAGGTCTTTTCCAACACTGACAGTCCTACGGCTCTATGAACATAGGCCTTAGGACTTGTGTGTTATTTGGACTTGCTGCAGTTTGCTGGGAGCTTTGTTTTAGCCTTTCTGGCTGCAACAGCAATTGTCTAATGACTGGATAGCTGCGACCTTAATTTGTCTGAGTTACACTTGGCCTTGTGTAGTGGTGTGGTATAGTGCCCATTCTTAATTACTTTGATATAGAAAGGCACAGCTGTAATTGCACCATGCAGACTGAAGTATTTATGACCCCAGATTAATAATGCAGTTTATAGGAGCAGAAGCCTGGGGTGACAGCAGAGGGCTGCAAGATTTGGACACAGGATGGCAGCCGAGGCCCCAGGGTCACGAGCAACTCGCTGGCCAGTTACTGACACAGGTGCAAACCCAGGGACTGGGCAAAGTAAACTTTAGGGGCAACAGAAGGAAAAAGGACAACAATAATGTAAAGTTTACAGTACCCAGCACCCACAGATACTTTTCCTCTGGGGAGTTTTCTAGACACTCTGCCCCCAGGGCTGCCTGGGGTTGTTGTGACCCAGGTGCAGGACCTGACATTTTGCCTTGATGACTGTCATGCAGTTGGCCTTGGCCCATCAATCCAGCCTGTCCAGATTCCTCTGCAGAGCCTTCCTACCCTCCAACAGACCAACATTCCTGCCTAAATTGGTGTTGTCTGCAAATTCATTGAGTGAGGGTGCACTTGATGCCCTCATGTTGCCTTTTTATATAAGGTGTGGTCCCCTTTCTACCCATGGCAACATTTGGGATGTAACACCAGAGCTTACAATACTAACATACCAGCTTATATGACATCCAATTTTCAGTTGTTATCCAGTCCCACAATATCAAACCTACAATATCTTGTCTCTCACCTGTCCTTACTGGCTCATGCAGCTCCAGGTGCTGCGGATTCTCAGAGTCCGAGAGCATGTTCAGGTCCCTAAAGAAAGCAATAAGAAGCCTGAGACAAAAGAAACTCTTTCCTCATACCCTCATTATTGTATTAAGTAGGTAAATGAATAGTGGTTCATGACAGAAAGCAGCTCCCAAGCATGGTCCCTTCTTAGCTGATATATATTTGCAATGCTGTTAAAGAGCTGAGAAGAAAAGCCTCTTTTAAGGTGAAATCTTTAATGGATTTAATGCAAGTGTATGCATTTCTCATGATGCTTAAATGAATTTCATCTAAGGGATACAGTTTTCACTAACAGTCAAGTTATTAGTAAATTACCTTCTTTTTCTAACACTGGTAAATTCAGTGAACTGTATGTTTGTCAATGAGAGGAGATTGTGGCCTGAAAATGGAGTTATCATTGTTTATAAAAGCATAGTTACTAGCATCTGATTCAGTTTATCTCTCCTTCTGACTTTAAGAGAAAAACAGAACAAACAGATCTCCCACAGTCACAGTGAACTCTTGCTTATTATTACATTGATGCTTTGTGCTAACAAAGGTTCCACCTTAACAACTGCAAATTAAAAAAAAAAAAGCCATGAAAAGCCAAAAAGAAATGGAAACAGAAAGATGGGGAAAAACTCACAGTCTTACACATATTTCTGCTTCCCCACTTTGCTGAAAAATTATGCTCTGGACCTCTTCATAAGTTTTCCCAGTCAAGGGGATGCCATTCCATTCCAGCACCTGCATTCCTAAGAAGGCAAAACAGCCAGAGGTCAAGGGCTCAGATTTTGGCAAAGGCACCAGTTAGATCCTTCTCGCCTTGCTTTTACAGGACAATTTGATGTGACATTCAGTGAATGTGGTTTAAATGGCACAAGACATTAGCAAAGCCCCTTCACTTCACACAGATTAGACTGCTGAATGTTATTGTCCCTTCAGCTATAACTTACCTGCTGAAACAAGACAGGAGATTAATTCTCTTTGCTTCAAAGTATACGTGCACTCTCCACAGTCTGAGTTGCATGATATTGAAAAATTTTTCCAGTATCAAAAACATGCACACCTACCAGCGTGGCAAGAAACCAAAACATTCTATATATCAGGCCAGCCATGGTCTTGGAAGATAACTGTTCCCTACAGTGACAAATTGCTGCTAAGAAGCTGAGCCTCAAAATGGAATTAATTTGCGAATGTGATTAGATAATTCAAATACATTTTCTTTGTCACTTACAAAATACTTTGTCACTTACAAAAATACAAAAAAGTGAAGGCTGTTGGACTAACTGATTTTAATGAAAAAAATGTGCCTCCACATTTCAAACATCAGCCTGGTAATATTCAGGTTTATAGTTTTCTTCCATATTTTTTCCCATAAAAATTTGAAAAAACAGATGAACATTCTTCCTCGTGGAAGATATAAACATAACTATAATAATTAGGCCCAAAAATACTGAATACTGAGCTAATCTGCTGTCTTCCAAGTGTCCCAGGACTGAGTCAGGAGACTCAGTACAGTTCGATGTATCTGTATAAGGAGTTTTATGCTCAGTATTTGCAGAGCCAATCCCTCTATAAATCATGTGAGGTATATTCTGATAAGATGAGAAATCTTTTGGTTAAGGTGAAATGCTTACACAAAGCAAACTCTAGATTTATATCTGGGACTTACAACCGAGGTTCTGAGAACTGGGTTCATATTTTGAATTAATTTGTCATAAGGATGACTCCAAACCGATTAACTTCTCACCAATGTACAAATGTCAAAATCCAAGCCTCTGGCTCTAGTGGGGAAAAACTGCTTAATGGGACAAGATACTAAATTCTTTATAGTCTGCTAAAAGCAACGCATTACAAAACATCTGAAAACCACATCACCCACACAGCAAAGAAAACCACAAACACTTATCTTGCTACAACTTACACAGATAAAACCAAGTCTTCACCTGGGTCATATTTTAATTTCAAAATCCTGTGCTGTTGCATATAACAAATGGGAAAAATAATGAAGTGAAATGTGGAAATAAACTCATAGAAAAGCATGCGGCTAAATAAAATATAATGAAAAATTTTCATGGAATAAATCAGAATAAATTATTTGACAATGACAGTCTATGAAAAATAAATACACAAATTTATATTCCCAAATTTTCCAGAGGATTTCATGAATTAGAAGTTGAAATATCAGAATTACTCATAACTGTTGTCAGCCAGAATTTACCATTTTGTTTGTAGAAGTTTACAGAAAAACAAACTATGCAGAATGACTAAAAAGTGATGCTCAGAAGGCAGTAAAGCCAGCTGCCCAATGTCAAAATAGATTTGACTTTTCCTAAAATTTATCCCCTTTCATTTATCAGCCCTGATTCAAAAACATGATCTTGCTTTTGCTTGTTAAAGCAGATCTGATTTTAAACTCAGTTCCTCTGGAACAAAGCAACAGTAATTATGAGCAAATTCATTTCCCCCTGATTTTCAGTCATACAAATATAACAGCATGGGCTTGGTCTGTAGGCTTCTAGAAAGGAAGGAACTGAAGTTATTTTTGGGTTTTTTTCAATGTATGCCCTCATAATGCTAATCATGGCATAGGATATTATGTATGACAGCATGAACCTCATGATTAAGACAAGCAAAACCACCACGTCGACTTGTATTGGCAAGGAACAAGAACAAAAGTTGAAAGATTTAGATATTTGAGAGAGCATCTTTCTATTTAAAACAAAAAAAAATAGCTTTATTGACAAAATACTGCAAGCTCCTGTCCCAGGTTTATCACATATCACATCCTGCTTGCATGGCTTCAGAAGAAAACTTACCAAGGCAGCAGTAACGCTATCATCAAGAACTCACTTTAATTTAAAAGACTAGCAGGAGGAGCTTAGCTGAGTACCACTGCAGTGCCAAGATGTGGAAACCAAGCCTGATTTCCACCACTGAGAGTTTCAACAGTGTGTGCAACAGCACTGCACTCACTCACTTTGTCAGAAAGGCCACACACATGTGAAGATATCAACAACCTGGAAGGAAATGGAATTTCAACAGCCTTGGCTCACACAGAGATCCATTTAACCTGTCAGTATAGAGATGTTTTCTTTTTATTTTGTACCTTGTGGATCCATGGATGTTTAAAATCAAGCAATTTAAACAGGACTTAAATGATCAGACTGATAGCCCTGGGGTCTAAGAAAAAAAAAAAACGTAGGCAAGAAGCTGATTTCTCTTTTCTCAACATGTAACACATTTTGTTAAAAAAAAAAATAATGTTGCAAAGTAAACCTTCAGAAGGAATGCAAGTCTAATTAACAAGAGGGAAAAAAATTATTGAGAGATGACAAGATACTTGTGACAAATTTTTTTTTTCCTAAAGCAAATCACATTCTCCCACTGGTGTTTGGTAGTCAGGCCATGATAGTCACATTTCCAAAAGTTTCTATTCTTCAAATCACCAGTTTAGTAGGAAAAAAAAACAAACAAGAAGATGAGAAAACTTGTATTGCTCCATGGCAACTCTGCTGACTGAGGAAGTACTAGTAACTGCCCTGATAATCAAATACCTAATTTCTTCTAGCATCTTTCTTTAATTATTATTTTATTGGGTGAGCAACAAATTATTTTTAGCAATATCAGCTCCCACAGTCTCAATAAATGTATCCTTCACTCCATCACCCAGGTGATAAAGCTAGACTGTTTAACTGAATGTGGTTGTATAGGTAACTTTCCTGTTGATAAAACAGCACAAAACAAATTATTAAATATGCAGATAGAACAGGTCTTTGTATTAGAGTTACTGTCAACTGGAAGGCACAATATTTTTCTGTTTTCACCCATCTTACATGATTTCTAATATTTCCTCTCCTCTTCAGACTCATCTTTCAGACGTAAGTTAGATGCATGATTAAAGTTGAAATTGAAAGGAATCCAAAAATCATCCAAAGATTTGATTTCTCTAACTATGAATCTTGACACAGTTGATTCAAATACAGAAATATTAAACTGAACCACTGAACATCTCTTGAATTTTATTCCCATATGTAACATAATGTACACTATCATAAAGTTAATCTCAGTCACTTTGAATACACTCTTATACTGCAGCCTCCCTCATTCAGTATACCCAAGGCACCTAAGAAGTGGAAAAACTGTTATTTCCTGTGTCACTAAGAGTTTGTAATTACTTCCGTCTATACTTTTGTATAAAACCTGTTATTTTTCCATTTTTTTTAGAGTCTCAGAACTGCTGCTCTGTTGGAATTTAAAAATATCTAAATATTACAGTCTTGGAATAGAGCCTCTGATTTTGGTTGCACCATAGTTATACCCACAGAGAGCTGGGCTTTGTTCTCTGCTTCTTCATAGTTTGTATTGGGTATTCTTATGCATAATAAACATGTCAGTTTGAATTGCATTTTTCACCGACCTAGTGCTCACAGAGGAAAATGAAATTGTACTCTATAGACTAGAATCTTCAATCAGTAAAATGTGAATATTAGTATCTTTCTATATCATATAAGGATTAAAATTCAGAAACATTACTTTGAAATTCCAGAAAGTGCTATAAAAGTTAAATGTGCACTCAGAACAAGGAGAAACAATATAAACTCGCAGTCTGACATTCAGCACTAAATTACTTTATGGTCTGTGCTTTCCAGTTATTTTTCTTTTATTTCTAAACCTTTCTGATTGTTCAAAATAGGTTAATGAAAGTCAATGAGTTAATGTATTTCTCCAAACTGCTGGGCATGAATCACACTAAAACTCATTATTTTTTGTAGACACCTTAACTTCCTCTCCCATTCATCATTCACACTCAGGCTGAATATTTTCCACTTATTACAATAATTATTATATAGACAATATACACAATTCTTAAAAATAGATATGTTGTTCATGGGGTAGAAATTATATAATGTACCCTCCTATGCCTCATGGCTGCTATACTACTATAAAATGGCATTTATAATAGTACAGCCAGAGCAAATCAACCTTGTACTGGAGGTGTACCTGGCATTTTCTCAGCAGCCCACCACTGCCTTCAGATTTGTCTATATATATTGGCCCATTATTCCATAGATTACCCTTCAGTCTGATCTATGCTAGAGCAACAAGTGATGATCTGCTTGTATTTGTGTGACCTAACTGAAGTTCTTGGTAAGTTCAATGAAGCTTAGAGTTACTGCGTATGAAAATAAGTATGATATAACTAATAAGTTTATAGTGCTTCCACCATTAGTGGAAATATTAGTTTACATCAGAGTTGCAGACAGATGATCAGTTATACTATGCTGAATAAAATGTTGTGGTAAATTGTAATTATTCAGTGTTTTAGAAAAACGTGGTTTTTCTCAGCACAGTGTTCACTGGAGCTCTAGAGCGGAGTGTATTTACTTTGTTTTCAGTATCGTATAAGAGATTACAATGATCTTGCCAGAGAAATGAGCTTCCTGTAAAATGCCCTAATTGAGCTGAAAGTCTTAAACATTTCATTATTAGGCTGTGTTCACAAAAACCCCTCTACTTTTAAAAGCAGTTTGCTATGAATTCATATTTTTTAAAAAAATCATGCAATAATATATGGTAGAATGAAAACATCTGTCAATTCCAAGTCACCTTAAGATTCACTTAAAGATCAGTGAACAAAGAGGCTGCAGGAATTTCTCTTTGCTGTCTCCTTCATGAATGGTAAATAGCTAAAACTATCATTTTAATGTGAGTTTAATGCCAGATATTAATTTAGACCAGTATATCCCTGCCTGCGCTCTATATTTATATTTGTGTATTCAGAATTCAGTGAGGTTTTTTCAATTTCCCTTTTTAAGGGATAATTTATTCTTCTTTACACAAATGCGGTTCTGTTAGTCTGACTTCTCTCACAGTTACATCTGTGAAAATGGAGTGATAGTTGGGTTTGAAATTTTCCTTTGCAGGGGCAAGAATCACAAGTCATGAGATGCAACCAAACAGTTCTTGTGAAAGTTACAGTGTGTATCTGAAGAATCACTTTCTATTAGTTAGTTTCTATTCTGCCTAAGAATATGAATTATGACAGCAAACATGTCAAACAGTCTATATAAAACACTGTTCTGTTGTCACCACAACACCTCTCTCAAAGATTTTTCAATGGTTTTGGGAGTCTGAGGTCACTTGGTTTGTTCTGCCTACAGAAGAGGTGGCTGAGGGGAGCAATTATCATGGTCTACAGCTTCCTCACAAGGGGAAGTGGAGGGGCAGGTATCGATATCTTCTCTCTGGTGACCAGTGATAGGACTCGAGGGAATGGCATGAAGCTCTGTCAGGGGAGGTTTGGTTGGATATTCAGAAAAGGAGCAGGGTCCTCGTGGAAGCGGTCACAGCGCCAAGATTGCCAGGAGCAATGGACAAGGCTCTCGGGGACATGGTGTGATTCTTTGGACTGCCCTGTGCAGGGGCAAGCGCTGGACTCAATGATCCTTCTGAGTCCCTTCCAGCTCAGGATGTTCTGGGATTACATTCTATGATTCTATGAATGAAATATGAGCGGGAATTTATGTATGTAAGACTCCCAGAAGAATCGTGCTGGAAGAAAAGAGTGATTCATGGCACATAGGTTAGCATGTCATCAAGATCCTAACTCATTAAAATGTGGCTTCTCAGGACATTTGCTCAGGTGAGGAAAAGCAGCTTAAAAAGTACAAGGCAGAAGCATACTTTAGCAAAGCACTGATTAAATCAAAGTGCAGCCTGAAACTATAAAAAGACTTGGCAGGAAGAAAAAGAACAGGACAAAAACCCCAAAATAAGGAGAAAAGGACAGAGAGTAACCCAGCAACATTTTCCAGTGACTCACAGGGATGAGATAGAGAAACAAAAGACAACTATCAGCTTCTGAAAGTGTGCAAAAGGCACATCTCTAAGACCATCACACAGTTGTCAACTTACAAAGCCAGAGGGTGAGAAGTAGACTCAGGAGTTGGCATCTCTTGCTCTCTGGACATTCCACTTGCACATACACATCCTGGTGCTTGGGAGAGAAGGGTATATTTGGAAAGTACAAGAGAGAAAGAACTAATGCCAAAGAAAAGTTATTCTTATATGAGGACTCCCAACATGGTGACTCTCTTGGGGCTTCCTGAAAAGGCTCTCCTCACACAGACCTGGGGGTCTAAATCTTGCTTGATGAAGTGCTGGCTGGTCTCCAGCAATGTCACCACTAAGGGACTACAGAGGCCAATTCAGAAAAGAATGGAATTATTAGCAGAATTTAAATACTGGAAGCATGCTAGGAATGAGCAAAGGCCATGGTTACGCATTGCATGGCAATGCTACTTAAGGTCATAGAGAAAAAAGAACAGAAAGTTTTTGTGACTCACAGTAAGCAAACACCACTGTTTAAGAAAAAAGTCAAGTCTTAATGAGAATGGCTGAAGACCTTAAAATGCCAGTCTGTCACATGCAATAGACTGAGATCCATACTTGATGTGTTCTAATAGGAGTCACCCTGTCGATAATCATCCTCTGTACCCTGGGAGTAATTTTTACAGTTCTGACACTACGTGAGTATTCAAATATAAAGTAGAATTTACTCACTATTATCTCATTTGTGAAAGTCATGTAACCTGAAAACTAAGGAAAATGAATACAAATTTTTGGCCAGTGCTATGTGGTTCTCATTTCCTGTACGCACCTATTTTTCATATAATACGTATAACTCTCCTTTTAAGAAAAGTTTTTTTTGAAATTATGCTCTTCATAATATAAGGTAAGGTAAATCCATTATGTTATCTTGGAATCAACATGTTTGTGTTCAAATTCAAGTTGAGCTAAATTTTTCAGTCATTCGAATGACTTTATTTCAATTAACATTTTTTGTGCTTCTCTTGTAGAAGCTAACTGGATCTTTGTACAAATTCCTGACACATATGTGTCCATAGCTGTGGAAAGTATGTAGAAAAAACTGGTTTGATTATTGGCTGGTTTCAACAGACAGTAATCTGAACCATATGTGAAAATGCATAAAATCATCTTCTTTTTTTCTTTTTCATCTAATTTTGAACAGATTTAGAACAATAAAGGCAAGAGCATGGAAAGCAGTATGTTTGTCTGCAGGGCAGAACCATCATGCGTACATGCATACAGCTGCTTTGGTTTTACCTTCTTTTGGGCTTAGAGGCAATGTACCAATTTTTGGCTGTAAAACGGTAAGTGTCTGGCCTCAGTAGCTGTCTAGGAATTTTGAGTAGTTAATGAATGAAGAGAGGCAGGTTCCTCTTAGGATGGCTCATCTCAACTGACGCCTATTTGGAATGAGATGAATCACGTCCCTCGGGTATCCTTCCTTCAGTTATGGTTAGAAAAAGAGCCCATAATACAAGCTGAGGTAAGATATTTACTTTTCAGACACCTAAAAATATGTGTATTGATTCCCTCCTTTGTCATCCAAAGTGATAAATCTGTCCTACAAACTGAAAGGGACTTTTTTTCTCTCAATTAGCAAACGGGCAGCTGTACCTTACCAATGAGATGAAGAAACTGAAAGATAGTGAACCTCAGGTGAAGGGGATTAATGGGCACCATCAGAGACTGAGCTGTTCTGCTTCTGCTGCAACCAGCCAGATGAGCACACAAGCACACCAACTAGGCTCTGTGCCTCAGTTTCTTTATGTGTTAAAAAGGCACAGTGGAAAGATAATGTTCTTGTATATTAACTTTGGGATGTCCAAGTGGTAAGTGCTATTAGTAAAGCTAAGTGCATCAGAAATCTCACTAACAATAGACTTGTATGAGATACTACTTGTGAAGTATTAAGTGCTGGGTATTAACTCCCCAACTTTGTATCCTTATAACTAATTCCTAATGGAATTTAGAGATAAATGATAGGATTATTCAACTTTAAGTACAGGTTCCATATATGCTAGAAAAATGAGAGACACTCATTTTTCATACAGAGACACTAACACCTGTTAGAACTGTCATTTTAACAGAAAGTTGAAAAACTGCAGGATTTGAGTTTTCAATGATTACTTGTTCTTCCAAGTTTAGTGATAAAAGCAGGCACAAACCCCATTTTTAGGAACATCTGATTAGTGATATTAATGATAGTCCAGTTTCAGTGCAGGTTTCAGAGCAAAAAATTTCCCTCATGATGGTAAGGCTGCTCAACTCAGCCAAGATTGGAGATCCCAGAGGAGACTTTCCTGGAAGTTCAAGCACTGTCTTGGTACAATCTGAGTTAGGAACTAAGAATCAAAAAAATCTGATCTGGTTAACTGTGGTTTGCAAGTAGATTTTATGAGTAGAGTCAGAGAGATCTACTCAATCTAGGGCTGAAAACTTGTGCATGGTCGTATTTAAGTGTGCTGTTCAACTGGCTGTACTGGTTTTGAAGTGATGGAGTGATCTCTTCCCACCTCACTGAAGTGGAATGAGAGACTGAGTGAGGCACAGCTGCCTACCAGGGTAAAACCACAGTCATAAAACTGCAACACGAATCAGAGCAAGGAAAGTGAGCTCTACATCTCAGCGAGAATGGTCCATGATATGCAACTAAACTTGTCTTAAAAATAATAATATAAAATATTTAAATTTAATTTGAAAATAAATTATTTTAAAAGAATATTCTTCTCACTACCTTAGAATATAATTCTGCTGATGTTTACATATCTTCAACATACTTGTTACTGTCAGCTGAATTTTTTTTTATTAACATCTCTGTATACAAATTTGAGCTGCAGACTTGATCAAGGAAGTAGCATTATTCTTACAAATAAGTCCATTGTAATAAATGTAGAATTTGTGCATGACGAAATAGCATTGCAAATAAATGATGCAGAATTACGCCTATAGCTTTGTCATCCTCTGACAAGAAGGGTTTTTTAAACCTCTGTAGAGATTTTTAAAAGAAATTTGAATGCACAATCACCGAAGCTATTCTATACATGCAAGATCGGATGGTGATTATCCGGCAGCTACACACCTAATCAGCTTCTATGAATACTCACAGGCATACTGATTAGCAGCAGCTGCTATTTCTTCTCATTATCTACACTAAAACAAATGATCTCTTACCAGCCAGTCCCTGTGTATTTATGTGTTTCTTACGATCACAATTAAAGTTCTGAATTCACCATGTTAGCATCAGGAAGACAAGCAAAACAAACTTATGATAACACACTCCTTTACTGATAGCTATAGTTGCAGAAATACAATTTGTGCCCCTCCAGGGAAAGCAGTTTCCTCACGGGAGTGGTTGCTGTTGCTCCAAAGCATGACAGCAACCACAAGAAGGCTCTGCAAGGCCCTGCTTGCAGATGATGACCAGAAAAAGGAGGACATGGCTGGTAGCTCAGGACTCACTTTCAAGCCTCCTGAAGACACTTAGAAGCTTTTCTGCTGAAGCAACAGAGTACCTCAAAACTCATAAGGAGCAAGACAGCCTACAAGATGTGGTTTATGGTTTTGAGAGGGATCAAAAGATGAGAGTTGGGCATGATGGAACGGTGTCAGGTACAGGTAGGAAAGGCACTGGACGGATGTGTCCCCCGCCCGAGCGCTCCGTGACAATGGTGTGGTGCAGGTACTTGACCAACTGTTCCTCTTGCTGCACAGCAACCAGAAACTGCTGCCCATACAGGCAGCCCCTTGTTCTGTAACAACAGCAGCAGCAATAAGCCCATCTACTTTGATGCTTCCATAGTCTCTGCTTAGCAACTACACACTGGCCCTAAGACAAACTCTGCCTCTATTTCTTCAAACTTAGGTGTTTTAATTACACATCAAAATCACATTTAAACACCGAACTGTTACCAAATTCTCAGCACTGCATCCTCACCTTAACTTCAGTGGTTTGTATTGCAATGGCTTATTCTCCCTCAAAATCATGCCCAAGTGAGATATCAAGCATTATTTTTTAAACTGCCAAATATAAATGTAAAACTGACATTTCATCTGTAGACTCAAGCTCGAATGTATATTATGGGTCAACAAAGACAAAAGAGTTTGATCACTTCACTGCTTAATCTTTTAAGACTTCTTTCATTTCACCAAAGATATTGAACATGTCTGAGTCTTTTTCCCAGGTGTCAAATATTAAAATTACTAGTGTCAAACAATGTAATAGAGTAAAACAATCATCTCTGCTT
This sequence comes from Oriolus oriolus, assembly GCA_013400235.1. Taxonomy (NCBI): domain Eukaryota; kingdom Metazoa; phylum Chordata; class Aves; order Passeriformes; family Corvidae; genus Oriolus; species Oriolus oriolus. Next base: position 416,244 of record VXBT01000314.1, read on the forward strand.
TTTTTGCACCAAACCACTAAATATTTTCCCAGGCAAAAGGAGGAAAAATAGCTGCTGTATTTAACAGAATAAAAGTTACATATTATCTTTATCCCACAGAAAATTTAAGTAAAAGGACCCTCCACTCAAGCTGAGCAACTGCATATGTGAAATATTGTGAATCAGTTATGCAACAATAGGTAAAAATAAGACAAAAATATATGCAAGAAGTAAAAAATGCCAACTGAAACTGCAAATTCCCCAAACATACTTAATACAGTAAAAGAGTGAATCACAAATGATCTCATATCCTTTAGAGAAGAAAGTATTTGAACAATTCTCCTTTGGTGAAAAGTATCCAAGGAATTGCTAAATTTCCTATGAACTCATCCCATTTCAAAGGCATTTCTTAATCTTCACCAAAACTAATAATTATTTTCTCTAAAAGTAAGAAACAGATTCACCTAATTAGATTTTTTTTAATAGATCATAATAAATACTGTTTTGAATCATTGAATCATAAGATCATAGAATGGGTTGGGTTGGAAGGGACCTGAAAGATAACCTAGTTCCCACCTCCCTGCCCTAGGAAGGGACACCTTCCACTAGTCCAGGTTGCTCAAAGCTCCATCCAACCTGACCTTAAAACATATAAAATAAATTTTAAAGAAAATAATAAAAAGTCCAATCCCTTTTCCCCAGTTCATTCCAGTGAATGGAATCAATAGAAATACAATTTCCAATTTTTTTCCTTCTTTGTCCCTTGCTTGGAGGCCTTCAGGAACACTCCTAATCCTACTGTATCTCTATTCACAGGCAAATGGAAATAACCGAACCCATAATGCATCCTGACAATCTAGAAATGTAAACTGCAGATGGAAAATTGGTTTCATTCAGAAATGCATCTCTTCAAAGCATGTACTTTCACGAATTGAAATTCATCAAACTGACCGTGATTTTACTTGTACCACTGAATTCAGTGACAGCTGAGGACAGAACATGATGTTCAAATTGCAATCCCAATACTAATGCCCACATTCCAGCTAGAGATGATGTTACTGGGGGGGCAGGCTCAAACAAAAAAGAGGAGATATTGCATCTCACAACATATATAAATATATATACACATACATGCATACATCTATACAGATATCACAGATAGATATGTTTAATTTATGGTATCTGGTGGTTCATCTGATCAAACAGAGATACTCTTATGTTTTCTTACCTGTTTTGCTTCCTGAAGTACATGACATGCAATCAGGTGATCACTAACAGCTTTTTCAGGAGCAACCATGATCAGTATTGCTCTTTATGACAGTCATCCTAATGATGGTGGCATAGTCCAACTCCTTTTTGCTAATATACTCTGCAAGTGTACACATTCTCATATAAACCCCCTGGGCTAAATATTTTGTTGACATAGTCATGATTTCTACTGAAAGAGATAGCTATGTCCATGCAGCTATAGCAGTAAACTTGCTTAAAGATGGTCTAGAATAATTTACGTGACTTTGACAGAACAGCTGGCTAAATTTCACCCATAAACAGATCAGAACACTTAGGTGCAATAATTTAGTTTTATGTGTTGCTATATTGCTGCAATTGAGGAAGCTGTGAGATGACCCCAGTTCATAAATTCAAATCAACAAATACAGAAATCTTTGTATTATCCATGGGGCTTATTAAGCCTTCACCTTTAAACAATGCATATCACATCTGAAAATATGTGATTAAGGATAATTAATGAGAAATTCTTCATATGAAGCATTAACAAATATAGGTAGATCCCTTTCTAGATGCCTTGCAAAAGCATTCCTGTAAAACACATTCAGAATTTGGGAGCTGGGGGTTGTCCGTTAGGTGGCACCAAATTTTTCCATATCTATGGAAACTGTAGGCAACAGAGCAGCGTTTACCTGCTGTAGCTGTCAGGTGCTCTCCCAGCTAGTCCCCGTTCAGAGACAGAATCTCTGAGGTGGCATTGCAGCCCATCCATGTGCACCACTGAAGGGTATTCATCCAGATATAGATTTGTGTGCTTCATGCTCATCTGCTGTAAAGCTGTTTTTGTCATATCTACCAGTCTGTCTGCATCATACTCAACAAGGATCAGTGTCATGCTTTAAGGTATTTTCAGTTCCTTCTTTGGATCTTCACTCCTTCCAAAACAGTGCGATGTGTTTTTCTTGTCTCATGTTTTCTACAGCTATTTAATCAGAAGAAAGCCCCTGCTTTGCAACTAATCAGTCAGCTTCTACTGTGTGAATTGCAGAGGTACTATCATCAGTGAGATAGGCTGGTACTTCTAAGAATACTACAGAGGTCTGTGAATAAGACGATGAAAGATTTATCTTTTCTTTCTTTAGCACTGTCTAAGACTAAAACTGTTTCTACTTCCACATTAACACCAGTCATGAAAGTACTTTTCTAGAATTTTGATTCCTTTTATCCTTCCTTTCACACACATCTCAGGAACTCTCAGTTGTCTCTATTCAGTTACTTCAGACCCATCTGAAAAGTATAATCAGTTAATGTAATACATAACTTTGCTTTAGTTAGACATAAGTCAATGCTTATTTCTACTTAGCATATCCAAAGCTGTCTGTATGAGCAGCAAATGTATGAATTATATGGATTGATTCCACTTCACCCACACTATGACAGAACACATTTAGCAAGCGTAGAGCTCACACCATGATGAGCATTGCCTGGAATGACTCATTTCCTTTTACTGTCATCTTAAAGGTTAATTTCATGGGGTGCCGTTCAGCACATTATCTAGCAACTAAGAAATCATGAAACCTTTTGTTTATTGGGGTGACTGGTCAGCACCTGTAAATGGCCCTGCCATTGCACGTGGGCAGGTAAATGGCACTTATCTTTCCCATGAAAATAGATTCTAATATTGAACATATATCACGAATATAAATGATGAACATGGGAGTTTGTTTTTTACCACACTGCTTTCCTCTGTTCTAGTACTAAGCAGATCATCATAATATCCTTTTTACCTCCTGCCTGCTTTTTTCACCTTGTGCCTGCTGTGACATGCAGCCTAACCTTCCAGCACAGGGCTGTTCCATATTTATTGTGCATTTGTAATGCAGTCTGAGTGCACATGAGCACTGTACAAGTTCACAGGCCTGGGCTGAGGCACTGTGGGTGCTGCCGTGCAATACAGCAGTTGTCAGCAGTCTTCTGGCTCTGATGAGAAGTGCTCAGAAAGAGGAATTCCCTCTGAAAGTTCAACCCTCATAGAAGAGAGCTTGTGGGCAGTACCAAAACTAACCCTGCTTGTCTAGGTATCTTTAAAGGCTATTCCAGACATGATTCCTCCTGACATGAGCTGTTTTGGAATGGGAAGGGAGCAGAAAGGTAGCCCATGAGCAAGAAAAATATTCCAAATCTCTTCCCTGTGTCCTTAATTTGAGTTTCTTTTTGTAGATGTACATCACCGCATCTCTACCCTGTCCTTACTGGCCTCTAAGGAATAAATTTATGAAAAAGAAAGAAAGACAAACCAAGCCAACAGAAAATCCTTTGCTCTTCCAAAGACTAAGGAACCATTCTAGTACACAAGCACTGCTACAGGATGATTGTTCTTTCTCATCAAATTACCTGTACAATCTTTAAGGCCTTATGGACTTTTTAAGATTTAATACTTCTTGCTTATTAGCATACCCTTTTGGTTTGGCAGCAATGAGTCCCCAATGAAAGGTCCCTTACAGTCAAAATTTATAGGTATATGCATAATATTACATAGCTAAGTGGATCTTCAGTGGAGTTCTTCTTGGCTTTCAGAAGCTGATATAGAGCTGTAGACTCATTATTCTGTATCTTTGTACCAACTTCACCAAAACTGCAAACGCTTTTTTTCTTTACTTCCATAGCATCAGAAGGCAAACACTTTTTTCCCACCTTTTCTACGTGAAGGTGGGAATATATTACTATTACTGAAATGATTGAAATCCAATTTAAGATCTAAATGAGAGTATAGAGTCCTTCTGCACATTTTATTTTAGACTGACTGTGCCCACATCCAAAGAGAAGAAAGATTAATATGTTATAAACATAGGAATAAGGTACTCACTAAACATAAAAGGTTTGTGACATAGCAATGCACTAATGAACAATCCCTTTCGTTAAAGTCAGTGTAATACATCAAACAAAGAAAAAGCAGTTGGAATGAGGATCACATGACTGGAGCTTTTTATGGTTTCATTGGAAATAATTCTTAAGAAAGCTCCTGTTTCATAACTAGGTGGTTTGGGGAATAACAGGAACATGTGCAATAATGCCAGGGAAAAATGTACATGACATCAAGAAAAAGTAACCGTGTTGCACTTCTGCATTCCATTAAGAGAGCTTTCCCAGAAAGCACCTGAATTACCAGAATAAATAATAATTTTGGCTTTATAATTTGGAAGATGGGCCAGCTGAAAATCAGAAATCAAGATCCAAGTAAAAGCGAAATGGTCCCAACCACTTGTTTTTAATGAAATTCAATAGTAAGCAGCATCATTTTAAACACATGCAACTCAATCAGATACTCAGATGCTGAGTATCTGAGCAACTCAACATCTGGGGAAGGCCCAGAACTGAGGTTTGTTGTTCCCTTCCACTGCATTTTCGCATGAAAGCAGTCAGGATCAGCTACACCATATATATGATGACCGGGAAATATCCTACATGTTTCAAATGCAGTGTGAACCACTTCACAGATGCCGAGTCCTCTCAGAGACTCAAGCAGGGCTCAGACCCTGGAGGACGTAGCTGCTACCGGCCCATGTCTGCCAGACACCAAGGCTGGCTGGCTGAAATCTCTTTGCCTTCAAGTGTTTCACATTTTACATTCTAGTTTGATTCTGCGAAAGAAAATGTCAGTACACGCTGACCTAAAAATGTTCATTCTACCACATATCAGTCATGAAATCTGATCTCCAGTATCCAGGGGTAAAAGCTGTACTATAAGATTATTGCCATCTTACCGAGGTGAATGTAGCTGTCTGCAAATCCTTAGATTTTCTAACCAATTAGATCCCTCACAACCACCCAAATCATGACTAATTAAGTTTTTTCAGAACTGCTAATATTTAAGTACCTAGAAAAAAGTTTGAAAAGTTGTCTAGAACATATTAATGTACCTATAAGGTAATTTCATAAGTTTTCAAATGGACCATAAAACCCAAAGATCCTAATAGAATTCTGCTTGCTGTTGTATTTAGAGAGATATCAAACTGTTCTATGTCTATGTTGGATCTGAGTGACTCCCTTACAATCAAGGAGAAATAATATAGATTTCAATGAGTTTTGGCTCAAATATTTTAGGATCTGTACAGGAAAAAACCACAGCACATCTTCCTAATTTTCAAGTAATATTTCAGGCAACAAATTATTTTTTTTTTATTAGAAACATTTCAAACAGGTCTGTTATCAGTCACTTTTACCAAGGTCTAAAGGAATTCCAAAAAGAAATTTTGATTATTTAATAGGGTTTTTTTTTCCCCTGCAAGGTCTTTATTCAGTTGGAACACAGAGCAAAAATATGCATTTAAGACTCAGTTTCTGCTTCATGAAATGTTTTCAAGCTTTACTCATTAATAAATTAGATAATTTTCAATTCAATATCTTCAGTTTCAGTTGAATTTTAAGTTGGATTTTTACAGTACATGTACACTTAATGTAGCTTTCTTTCAGACTTTTCATACATAAATGTGAAGTCATACTTACCTAATTTTACATGGTAAACCTCAAACATTAGAATTATAAACCTGGATAAAGAGTAATCATTTTAAATCAACATTTTTCTCTGTTTACTGCCCAGTTATACAATCATCCATTTATCTTTTCTCAAAGAAACCTGAATATTCCCATACAAGTTTTTCCCAGTCCTATCTTATGGATGATGTAATTAAGTGTTTGGAATAGAACAAGAAATTTGAAATAAAGCCCTTATGCAATTTTTGAGAGTGTTCATAGGGGTTTTCATTCTTGAAGCTGACATATAAAGCATTTTCTGTATTAATTTACATAATATTTCTATTTTTTAATGTACTATATTGCAAAACTAATCGCAGAATTTTTTTTTTTCCTTTGATTTCCGTTACCCTTTCAATTGAATAAGAAAATCAAGCTGTGAGATCAGATTAGGCCAGAGCAAAGTACAACCCAGTTCAGCATTTCCTCTGAAAACAGTTGCTAACAGATGCTTCAGAAGTTGTTTAAAAAACCTTGGAAAATTTGGAATAATTTGATTACACAACTATATTTTTTACCTAAGTACCTCAAGAGATTGGTTGATTTAATTAAATAATTTAGGAAATATTTTGTTTACCTCTATTTCCTCTTCCAGTGTTACCCAATACTTAGAGAAAGCAGGGCTTTATCTACGTGCCCATGTCAATTTTTAAACGACTGAAGTGAAGCTCTCTGACAAACCATTTCAAATTTGGGTCCAAGCCATCTAAAAGACAGATAATGTTCTGCTGTGAGAAAACTCACTTCCATCAGTTCATCTTTTTAACAGTAAATTATTAACAATTGTTCACAGTGTTTCTTATGGCCTTGGAAAAATCAAATTTACATACATCTATCTACAAAATACTTTGAAATAACAAGTGACTAAAGAAATTCTGCTTGCTGCAGTATCAGCAGTTTCATGGGCAGAAAACTGTGCTGTCTGTAATCCTCCCTGCTGCTGAGAGCTGTGGCTTGCAAACAACCCACACCCCACCCCTGAGAGTCACTGACAGGGGCTATCTGTTCACCTGACTTTCAGCAGAACAAACCATGAATGGGGAAAATTCACCTTGGGCCCTGAATCTTTGCTATGTTTTACCTCAATAGAGTGGCTGGGGTGGCCTGATATTCCTGGAGATCCATGCTTCAGGAATGGGATTGAAGGTTAAAATTGCTATGTGTAAACACAAAGCGTTTAAATACACTTTTTGTAACCTAATGGCAGGGAAAATTGTCCATAAGGACACAGATTTATTTAACTTGTGCTTCAAGATGACCCTCACTTTGATTTCACTAGATTTTTTTTCACCGCAATCACATCAAACTGCTAGTCTGCAAGTTTCAGCCCACAGTAATCTGCACAATATGAAATGGAATTAGAGTATTTTTAGCTTCCCAGTTCACTGTGAAGTCACTATCAAACAACACTGTTCAGTGGTTATGCAAAAGGCTTTTTCACACTGTAGTAAGATGTTATTCTGGAATGCCCATGTATGTGAGCCCAAACAGATACTGACCCTTAAAAACATCAGACAAAAACATCCTGATTTTGTTTTATAAGATGTGGCCCAGCATGACTAAGGTAAGCCTGTAGCATCTGAATTTCAGATTGTTAGTGAGACAGTTCCCCTAGAAGAAATACCTGTGCTCCCTACACAGTGAAAGGAGACAAGAGGGTGCATTTGATGACTTCCACTGGTAAGACAAATTGGCCTCAGTTTAGGCACTGAAGGATTTACATTTGTCTGCTTTCTTTGTAAAACTGCTGTACAGAAGCCAGACCTTGAAAAAAAGACAAGAACCAGAGCAATACAGGCACATTGATATTCTAAGCTGAAATTCAAGTCCCTCTCAGCAGTCACAGCAAGCAGCTGTGCAAAGCAGGCAGGCACAGTGTCTGTATGTCTCTCTGCTTGTGCTATTTGCCCGTGTATCAGGTATAACATGATCTAGAGAATGTCTATCTTACAATCCCAGACAGACTGCCTTAGCTTGACTAAAGATCAACTCTATCCCTGAACATCTTGGAAGCCTAACTAAACCCATCTTCTCTCCAGCACTGCCCAAACCAGAAAAGTCACAGACCTCTTGCCACCTCTGCCAGTGTGTATTAGGAATGCTGACACAGGAAACACACCTGCATCTACTGACAAATACACATCCACTTGATTTTAATACAGTATCTTAAAAATAAATAAAGAAGGAATTAAACTCTTCTATGAAGACAAATGATCCTTAAAAGTACTCATACTGTCAGAATACAGCAGAAGAAGAGTAAGTATTCAAGAGTACAATGGGAATACTGGGACCACATGGATGGGTAGTATCTGTCAATGCCAGAGGAAGAACCACAAAGCATCTGTGATGTGTGTGATCCCAGATGACAGCAGGAAGATGCATGGTGCCAGCAGGAGCCCAGAAAGCTTTGTGGGCAGCCTGATGACAATGCTGCCTGCTGCTGCTCCTGCTGCACTCAGAGAAACAGGGCTTCAGGCACATTCTCTGGAACCATGGAGAGCTCCTTCCAAGAAGTACCTGGATATTCTTTCTAACGGGAACTGTTCATCAAGGTCCTGAAAAGTAACTTCTGCCAAAAGCTGTGCATCCGAAAATTCCTAATTGCATAGCTCCACATAGGTACTTCACATAGCTAGTAGTACTTTCTAATGTGATTTTATTGGAAGCTAGTTATGACATCAATGACATTTACCAGTGATGTTCCACAATTTGTGTTATAAACCGTCTGATGAATGTTTTTCTCATGACCTTTGTGATGGTTCTTTACTTTATTACCTGGAACATCTAGTGACCGTATTTTCCTCTTCTGTCTGATTGAAGAATCTAGTTTATTTTTCTTGTTTCCATAAAACAGACTTACCTATTTAAGACTTAAAAAACCCCTCCCCATAGGGATATTTTGATAAAATTATTTCTTTGTTATTAAGAATCCAGGTTCCTGGTGCAACTTGTATGATATACCTTTTCTAGCAAAATTGATTTTCATCAATAATTAATCATTCAGGTTATTTTCAGAGTTCTTGATCATGAAGAAGGTACAAACTACAGTAGGTTATGTGACACATAACAAGACTAAATGCAGGAGTGAAAAAGTCAGTAGCTGGTATTATGCAAGGGGCCATATTTTTACTGGTCATCATATGTTTACATTTAGTTCTTCTTTCCCATAGCTTTACAAACTTTATAATGGCACCTTAGGTTTTCCCTTCTGCTTTAGATTAAATAAAAAAGATCCTAGAAGCGCAGTCTTTACAGCTGCTCAACTACTTCCTAGATGCAAATTACTCTCTAACATCTCTTTTAAGTGCTGATCTTTATTGCAGGGAAATTAAATATACAGCAATTACATTCTGGGAGGAAACATTACAAACTCATATTACCTGGTTTACCTCATTGAAACTGATATTTTACGTATACAAGAAATTTTCTAATCAAGTATCCTTGTAAAACCCCAGTTATATCATTCTGACATCATAAGATTAAACTAAAACTCCTTAAACTAAATGTTCTATATTTTCCAAAGCAGGGGAAAGTGTTATTTTCTAAGTGTGTTTCAACCACCACAAAAGAGATTTAGTAAATAAAGTTGTGCGCAGTGTTATAGTAACCAGCGCTCAATACACTTCCAAGTCAATTGTTTATACTGAAAGTATTTCTACTTCCACTTCTTTCTATAAGTGCCACACAAGCACTGTAATGATTGTCATTCCTTCTTATAATTCTTCTTTCTCATATCTTAGCAAAAGGCCAAATTAAACTCTCAGAACAACTCAACTCCTGCTATATCAAGAATGGAATTGAGATCACTGTCACTGGGACAGCATATGGAATGGCTAAACCAGTGTGAGAGATTTCTGCCTTTCTTTTCTTCTTTCTAAAAGATATGAGGTTAATTCTGACACGTAAAGTGATACACTCTGTCAGGGTGTTCTTTCTACTAACTTAATTTCCTTTCAAAATTAATATTAAAATATTTAAAGGCATTTTTAAAATATACTGAATGTCCATTGCCACACTTAACAAGAATAATCCTATACCTCTGATTGTTCCCTATGTAAAAGTAGTACAAGGCAGAACAAAATACACGGATGAGAGGAGTACAACTATGCAAGTTAAGATTTACAGCTGATGGGGGGTATTCAGGGGTTTGTTTAGATTAAGTCCTTTCTAAAGAGCTTTAGGGCAAAGCTTTCAACCAAACAACAGCACTGCCAGTTATTTTATGCACATTGTCTTTGATAAAGCCAGTTTCTGCTGGGACAGAGAAACCTGAGCCTGTAGCCCAGGGGATACATTAAGAGCAAGCTCTCTTCTCTTCTGACCCAGCAGAATAAGCATGGACAGCAAAATAAATAATGAAGACTAATACTCAGAGAATAGGGTAAATTAATTCTTTGGTTTTTTTCCAATGCATTAAGTAAATTAAAGTAGCCAAACTGCAAAATGGAAGTGCAGGATGGAAAGATTATTACTGTTCATTTAAGACCTGATCCACAGTTTTTTGAGAATTTTTCCTTACCTTCTTGTGTTCCTTTTAATTTAGTTTCATAATTTTCCAGCTTCACCAGGCTATCTACTTTCTGCCAGAAGTGTAATTATCAGAGGGACTCAAGGAAGGATGCTGGCTCTTCAGTATCTCTGCTTCATAGGGACTGGAAAATCTCTTTTCATTGTGATGACCCAATCAATGTTTCCAATTTTAGCTGTCTAAACAGCAAGCAGTGCTCACTACAGTATTTTAAAACTCAGGAAGACCTGGTGCCTATTGCACTTCCCACCAATAAATGACCAGCCAGTGACTGATAAAAGACCACCCAGTGTTACACTTCTGCCCATCTATAACTCAGGGGTAAGAGGGAAGTGTGACAAGAGCAGGGACAAGGATAGTGACTTACTGCTTCTGTTCTGGTTTTGCAACTATTAAGGTGCCCATGACCTTAACCACACTGCATTTTCCAAGCAACATGCAAAGCACGTCTGTGGTATGACAAGAGATAGCTTTGATAAGATGGACAGCCATTACACCTCTACTGCCTTTGCAAAAGACCTTCTGAAACAGTCTGGCCTTGTTTTTCAGCACTTAGTGCTATTCAAAGTAGCCCAAAAATGAAACAGCTTCTAGAAAAACAGCTAACATTTTCTTCATAAACCTTTCATGGGCTGGTCAGTAATCCAGTTGCATCCCACTGTCTCTCAAGTCCTTCTGAGAGGACTTGAAAGAAATCGTGTGTTTCCAATGCCAGTAAATAACATGCTTTAAGATGACAAGGACTTAAAAACTTGAAAAGCCATGACTGAAAACTTATGATCTGAAAACACATGAAAGGACACATCCCTAGGGCATGGCTCAAGTGAAACAGATTCTGGAAGCTACCTAGTTAGCACCTTTAACTGGAGGAGTGAGAAAGCTACCTGTGTTCAAAGATGTCATAGCCCAGGACTCAGGAAACTCTTTACAGATTAAACAATGATTCTAATATTCCAACAGCCTCTACCCAATATTGCTTATCGCCAGATTCATCTCATTTATACTAGACAACCAAAGTACAGTTAATCATCTCCCCACATTGGCCATCTCCTCTCTAGTTTTCTCATTAGCCTTATTTGCATTCTTCTCGGAGAAAGAACTGTAAACAGTATAAATACTCTTTTTCTCCAGTTAATGTGGACTTTGCGCATGAGGGATTGCTTACACACCATGAACATGCTGACTGTCTTTCAGTTTCATTTGCAGCCTTCCCTAGATTCAAAATTGCTACCGAGGGCTCTCATATTTCTTAGTCTCTCATATTTCAGTCTCATTCCTGGGAGGTCAGCTGGTTGGTGTTTTGTAGTCGATTTTCACCTAACAATGCAGCTGCCCTCTTTATCATCATGTATAACTCCTTATGCCTTTATCATAATTTTCCTTTTGATTAACTGCCTGTTCTGGAAATAACGAAGAGCTGTGCTAACCATACTTGGACACATATAGATAAGAGTCCCACTGAGCCCCGACTTTTTCTTCTCTGCCTTTGAAGAATCTCTCAGTATACATTCTTCTGTTATGAAGCCTGAGGCTTTGGGATGCTTGAAGCGAACTAGGTCAGGAGCCAAAGTCCACACCAAGGGTGACAGCCGTAGACCATTCTGGTTGAGGCAGGATTCTGACAGGGCTTCCTGGGTCTGCCTCCTTCTTCCATGAACTGATGGTGGGGAGATAGGCTGTTCTCTGATGGAAGTAATACAAATAGATCTTTTCTCCTTTCCCCTACCACATTTTGCTTTGGGTGGGAATCACTTTGCACTGGTCTAGGTGTGGCCCTCTTTTGCCAGTTACAGCATGTGGCTTGGCACACCCTCTTCATCTCACGTGCCAGTTTGGTGTGGAAAGCTGCTTGGTGACAAGCAGTGAACATGTTCTCCCTACTGGCTCCAGATTTATGAGAAAGCATTCTCACTGACACTGTGGCCATGGTCTGTGGACCAAGAGGTCATAAGCTGTGCCATCCCATGACAGTCCAAAGGAAGACTCTTAGTCTCAATCTGAGGAATGATTCTAGTGTTATTTGACCACATATTAGGGCATTGGAGAGAGTGAGCTGTGCATCAAAATCTTCTTACAGAAGCAAATTGTGACAATTGAATGTATAGGAGTGTGTAAGACTTTATAGATGAGGGGAAAAGAAACATGAATAAATAGGGATAAGAGGAATAAGGAGACCTCAATTTCATTTCCTGAAGGCATCTGAAAGTTCTGAGATTGCAGTTTTCTAAAGATGAAAGAGAGCTCTGGCATTCTCAAAGACCAACTCATTCAAAATACTCTCCTGAGGGAAACTGGCCATGTGGCCTGGGGAACTTTCAGCACAATTAAAGGCAACCGACCAAATTGGAAAAACTGACCATCTGTTTCTTAGCAGGTGAATCAATGTCTGAAAGGTAGTGAGTACATTTAAGGACTTACTGTCAATCTTTAGACTTTGATCCTGAGGACATTGGATGTGCTTTTACCTGCTCTTGAAGGCAGGTGGCTCTGAGAGGACCCCCACAGTGTTTTCAGGAGCAATGTTTCCTGCATCCTGAGAAGAGTAATTTATTTATCTAGATCAAAACAAGTGCTGAAGGACTGAGGGGAGGGAACCATCAACTAAGATGGAACTCTCCAATAGCAGTGCATTTACTCCTCTTTGACCTACTTAACAGCTTTAACAGGTGTCATTATCTTTCAGTGTCTGTACGTATATCAGGTAGCTTTTCTTATAATATTATTGAACCAGATTCCGGATGTGGAAGTTTAAAATCTCATTGTGTCAAAAATATTTTTATTGAATTATAAAACACAAAATTCAACTGAATTTATTTCAATAGCATGTGTCTTTGCTAGCATGGACTGTTTATATTCTAAAATTTTACAGTAAAGTTCTGTCACTCATAAGTTAGGTGGCATCCCTCCAAATTATGCTAGAAAATTTACATTGTTATATTTGCTATAAAAGAGAAGCTGGAAGTTCTGTTTCAGTAGTTTTCATAATAAGAGGTTTTGTCTTCACTACATATGATTTTCCTGTTTTTAAGCTTGGGGAGGTATCATTTAAATGGTGCATACATATAAAAATATACATGCACACATAAGGGCTCAGAGCAGATTAACAGAAGTCTGACCAGCATCAGGGTTGCTGTTGAGTGGAGTAATAGCAAAGGCAGTAAGATCACCACAAATCAAGTTCACCATTAGCTTTTAGGCCATGCTAGTTTACCAGAATTTCTAGGAGACTGGAAAGTCACAGAATATCTTCATTGCAGTGAACATCAGATGACCTAACCACTGCAAAACAGCTTGTCTGGCTGATTGAACACTTGTAACAAAGATACCTGTTGTTCATCAGTTCCCAGGCTCTCCACTCAGCCTGCTGAAACGGCTCAAAAAGAAAACTGGAATGCTGAGGGCATCCAGCAAATTTGTAAGAGTAGGTAACTCACATAAACATTTTATTTCTGCTCTTTACTCTATGTTCTTCTGTTTCTGAAAGATGCTGGCTGAAGTGCCACTCACTCAGTAGATTTACCAGGTGGAATATAACTGAACTGTTTCTGTCAACACGAGGGGGAGCACAGACACATCTATCAAATTGACACAGTCCTTGCACTTGATGAGCTCGGTGGAATGAGTCTTCCACCTCCAGTTTTTGTTACGCCAGTGAGTGATGAATCAGAGATATTTTTGACATATGAAAGCAATTCAAGGTGAGAGAACCGAGAAGACTGGTATTTGCCAGTCAGAACTATAAATAAAATTTTCAGCACTAAGATTCCTCCAAAGCTTTTTAAATAGGCTAAAATTTTGTTATTCCCTAAGGATAGGAATGCTATCTTTGTGTCATTTCTCTATATGCAGTCATACAGAGAGCAGGTAGGAGTTTGTCTTCCCTCATAACCACAATAAATCCATCCTTGTTTCTTATGCTGTTGGTAGGATTTTCAGACCTGACCCAGTGTTTTTAGAATTAGAGGAATTAATTAAGTTGATGGGATTTTTCACAGTGATTCATGTTCTTAAAAAGGCTAATGAGTCCAGATATTAACTTGTAATGACATTAGTATATGTTTACTTGATTACTTGGTATATACTCTAACTTGTAGTCACACAGCATTTCATCAGGAAAAGTGACTCATGGTTACTGCACAAGAAAAAAAAGTAATTACATTTACAAATAATGGCATACAAAGTTTTCTTTATGTTTTCTCTCTGTGGTATGAGAGACTGCAAATAACTTGAAAAAGAAAAGAAGGCCAGCCTCTATTTTTGGAGATAACAATATCAGCCATGTTGGTAAGACTAGCAGCCTGGCTGGATTTACACATATCAATATGAGAATGACTGAAGACCTCAGTGGATTTTAGACTTCTGAAGGGTAGAGGTTAAATGGGCACCAGCCATATTTTGACTAAGCCAACCACAACTCACCATGGAGTAGCAAAATATTCTTTGTTGATCTCAACAACCATCTAAAATAACATAAAAAATAAACTAGATAGAAAGGCAAGACCTAAAGGTAAATAACAGTGCGAGGAAATGTTTGCCTTTTATGTCACTGTCAAAGTGCATTCTGCAGGAAGCATTTTTTCTCTCTGACAGAACACTTAACACATCAATACTAAAACATATTCTGAGACACTGTGTGGACAAATTCTACAGATGAAATATAGGGATTTTGATGGAGCCGATTTATGCCAATATATCCAAGTCTAGAATACTTTTATAAAGGCTGGATCAGAAACACGACTGAACATATGATGGGAAAATGAAATAAAGGAATAAATATTTTACTGTTGTATTCATCTTCCTATAAAATATGCATAAACCTTTAAAATATGTTATGTGAACAGATTAAAAAGTAAATTTCTATGTCAGATTTCTCCTGTAGTTACTGTAAATCCAAGATGCTCTTGATCACTGTTGAAATGAACCTATATGGTGAGTAAAGAACTTTTTTAAACTTCAATTTCCAGAAAAATTACTGGCAAAATAAAGCAAAAGACCACAGATAATTCCAAGCTGTAACTGCTCATTCTCTTTCTTGAAATGTCCAGTCTTGGGGAAATGTTGAATAACCACATTTTCCTCTTTACTTGCTTGGTACTGAAACGATGCATGTGTGATAGCACAGTTATGAAAGACCTACTTATTTGTATGGAGGGAGCCAAAACAAATACTTGCTTCAAAACATACTAAATTAAGGTCAATTCTTTTATTATTCATGCACAAAAAGTAACACTATTCTATTATTTGATGAGTGAGATACTACCCACTAAATATGAATATCAGAATCAACTCCATGGGCCAAAAAGAAATATATTTCTGTTTATACATAATTTCATTTACACTGGGGTTTGTGTGCCTTTTCCTTTTTTTGTATATCATTAAAATATTGGCAAAGAAAACACCAAGGATGTAAAAAGCTCCAGCGTGAATGCAGGTGACACTGTTTTGTAATACCCACAGAAAAATTAAACTATTCCTTATAAATACATTCTTTAATCAATTTACTTAGTTTTTCTGCCTGCAAAGTGCTTTTGATTTAATAATGACTTTTTTTGCATGTTTATCATTCAGAAAATTTATGTGAATTGAATTCTGCTTGGAAGAACTATTCTTCCTGCTTATCTTCTTTTGCTATTTTCCCCTGCATACATGCTTTTATTTAAGGAAAGAAAAATAGTTGAATGAATTAGAAACAAATGTATTCTATTTTTGTCCATGGATAGACTGACATTCCAGGTGCATACAGATGTGTGAAAAAAGAGGAAGTTATAAAAAGAAGGTGGCATTCATGTCACCACAGAAATAAATTATTAGACAGAATGATCACATTGCAATAATCCTAGAAAATGTATTGATAATGAAGTCAAATTCATTCCACCCAGCTTTGGTTGCCTAAATGATTATGTGAAGTTTAATGCAGTTTTCTTAAAGCAAATTAAAGGAGGAAGACGCTTTCAAATCTTGAAACAGAGGTCTAAGTTAGATGAAATAATTGCTTTTCTGTGGATACCTCTTTTTCTCTGTTGCCTGTTGGGCCAGGTTGGATGGTTACCTTAAACTGGAAAACTGACATTAGGTATGACTTTAGGGAATTAAGAAAAAAAGTCAGTGCATGTAACCGGGAGACACCTGGATCTGTTTTCCCTGTGCAACTAAGAAATGTAAGTAATTTCAAAACATGGATACTTAGATGATCAAGAAAGGTTAAAGATCTTCAAAATAGCATGTCCATGATATATGCTGATGATATATGACCATGCAGACAGCATGTTGGCACATATTACTGAAGACATGCCATAATAATTCTCATCATGGCAACTCTCTCTGGCCATAGAAGTAATGAAATTACTTTCTATCAGGCCTTTTCTGCTTTAAGCATCATGGGGGTTTAGCCCTCATTCCTTGCCCAAGATTGCATCCACTGTGCAAGAGAAAATGTGTGTTATAAATAATTCTAACAAAGCCCCAACACTCCCATGGCTCCATTTTTTAATAATGCATTTATCTTACCTTCTATAAGCTTCCCAGTCTGCTCTGCATTGCCCCCAGGCAAGATCTTGGCAATGTAAGCTCCAATTTCCCCACTGCTTCCTGGAATTTCTTTCCCACCTACAACTCGGATTCCCAGTCCATTGCCTGTGATCAAAAGAATGAGAAGACTTTAAACAGAGATGAAGCAATGAATAATTCACTGGATAGAAAGGAAGAGAGCAAGTCATCAGAGGTTACTGAAAATGTCCCAAATAACTTCTGGCTGTGGTTGGAAGATCAGGGTTGACTGCAGTCACATCTGTTGCTCTCCTGAAGACTTAACTTTGGGAAGATCTTCTTGAGCAGCTACTGTATGACTGACATAACACAAACAACTGAACCACTAAAAGTTACACTGAAGCTAATACTATCTTGTTCTGACAATCTATTTGCACTATTAATAAATTGAATTAATTTGCTAGAAATCCGTGTGAAGTATGGATTCAAAGAATAGCTTTGTCATATGCCTACAACATGCATTTCAGTTTAGCTGAGAAATTATAGTAGCTGAGCTTTTAGAATCACATAATTATGGAGACATTGACAGAGATCCTTGAGCTCGCTCTTTTGAGCAGCAAAGCATGTACATTTACACAAACCTATACTTGGCAGATGCTTTTATTTTTCTTAAATATTTGCTTTTAATTGACATCTTTTACATCACAGGATGTGCAAATTAACAATTGGAAAAGCATACAATAATTCTGTGGAAAGCATGATTAAATCACATATTGTATCCCTTTTTTAAAAAGTACAGAGATAAAAACATTTTCACCGCTCATTATTTTAGCTGGAGAGAAGCAGATCACTAACCTCCCTTATGTACAAAATAATGAGAGTGAAATGTAGTCTTATAAAGCTAATCTTATGCATTGCCAATTTTTCATGCTGTCTTGCTTTTTTTTAAAAAAAAAACTTCCTACACTAGTGAAACAATTTTTTTCTTTGAAGAAAATTCCATATGAGATGATTCACACTTTGATCTGGGAATATAAAGGCTGATTTACCCACCTTTATTTTAATGGCTAAATAATTATTTTTCAATTCATTAATTTCATAAGCCAAACCTGCTGAGTGATTAGACTAATCGGCTGTAGGAAGGTCACCACACCACCTCTTTGCGAAGCTTTATCTTTTTAGATTAAGGTCTTTCCTCATAATGCTATTAGTGTTTTGTAAGTCAGCCACAAGTGTGTCTCAGAAGCACATTGTGTTTCTGACCAAAAAATTTTCCACTAGTTTTTCTATCCCAGTTTAGCCAAATCTATATCGTTTTTGACTTTTCTTCCTAAGTAGACATTTTCCAAATAATTTTTTTGAGGAGAATGATTTTTTTCATTTTAATTGGAACAAACTGCATTAATATTTTAAGTTGATTACCTTATTTCAGTGCAAATTTGAAATTTTGCCCTAGTAAAATTTATTTTTCCTAACATGGTTGGGAAAACAAAACCACCATTCTATGGATGAGTCTAAATGTCCTTTAAAAAAAATTAGAAAATATAGTTTTTAAAAAATAAGTACCTCATTGCATAAAATGAATGTGTACACCTATAGCAGCATTTAAACATAAGTCCATTCTGAGGACTTAGAAATTCGTGTGGGCTGCTCTGCACAGAGAACATCTGATCAAGCAGTATGGAAAGAGTCATTAATATTTTTATAAATCTGAAGCTCACAACTGGGAACTATTAAGTTCAGCAAATCCAGTAAACTACTATTTTTAGTATACAACACACACAAACAAGGACACAGTACCTTACTCTTAACTCACACAGTCAATACATGGAATTTTCAATATATCTGTAGGACTGGCTGCTGTTCATCACAAGGGGAGGAACTCCTTGGAGTCAGGATTTTATCACGATACACAGTACTAGAATCTCTGCTTCTCACAGCTTATTTGTGACAGAATGGCAGAGAAATTGTTTGTCATATAAATGAGTGTACACTCAATTTCAGAGGCATTCGCATGGATACCTATGCTAGGGAACTGAAAATCCTGGCTGACATATTTGTTTAGATTTTGCAGGGTTTTTTCCATATTACTGCTAATAAAATAAAGTATTTTCCATGCTAATATATGAAGATTTTTATTCCTAGACACCTTGAAAGGGCTTGTAGCTTTATGTTTGCATGTTTTAGAGCCAAATGTATGACTGACTTTATGTATTAAATAGAGGTATGCTTGCTAAGGGACAATCACAGGAGTCGGTGAGTGTGTGGATGTGGGTGTTTGCTGGAAAAACACTACTAGAAAAATATTTAAATTACAATTTAAATTTAAATTAAGGTTAACTACAAAACATTCAATCCTGGTAGTCAGAATGAATGAGCTACTTTTCACCCAATGAGCTCTAAGTGCTCTGTTCTGGCTGACAAAGAAATATTGCTTGGGTCTTGCTGTATTTTCTCATGTGAAGATGGGATTTCAAGCCTATTTATACTTTATCTATTGAAAATATTGAGCTTAATACTTCTATTTGGAATGACATTGCCCAGTTTATAACCTTGAATGTAGATAGTTTAAAAATACCCATCATACGCTTTCTCAGATCTCTTTTCCCCTTGTTTTTGTTTGGTTTTGTGTTGATTTTTTTTTAAAATTTTTGAGCCTTAATTTCCATCTCTCAGACTATTTTCATATAACCAGACATTCATCTTTCTCATTTAGATTTTCAGATTAATGAACTACTGTTTTCTTTAGAAGACACAGGACCAGTTAACCATCAGAAAGCAAATCATTATGATTTGAATTAGAGAAGGCACCTTTCTGAATTATGAGTATTGATTTCCATGGAAAATATCTTCAGAAAAACATCTCTTCAAAGAGAATTTTACACATTCAAGATGCAATCCTTTTTAAGATGCTTCAAAGCGAGAAGACTGGTAATTAATTAAAACTGCTTTTAGTGATCTCCCAAGGCTGTGATCCTACTCTCCCATCTAATCTTAACTAAAGCTTAAGATGGAGCATGCTAAGCTAAAAAAAAACCCCAAAACCCTACCCCCCCCCAACCAAAATATATAATAAAATATATTATGCTAAACTTTGACAAGGTTGATCGTGCAACTAAATTGCTTTTATACTTTGATAAACTAACAAAAAAATGAATACTAAATCGCTACAGTTAGCTTGTAAGCAACTGATTTATACAGCTGAACATATGAACAATCAGACTTTGAAGCTTTAGGTCACCTGCCCAGTGGCTGATGGGAAGGTGCTGAATGCAGTTTTTCTGGATTTTACTATGCCTTTTGGTGCTGGCTCTCACAGCATCCTTATGGATGAGCTGTCCAGCTGTGGGATGAGTGGGTTCACATTGTTCTTGGGGAAGAACTGGCTGAAGAGCAGAGCTGAAAGGGTTGTAGTGAATGGAATAACATCTGGTTGGGGACTGGATACCAGCTGTGCTCCTCAGGGATCAATTCTAGGGCCAGGTTTGTTCAATGTGTGTCAAAAGTCTGGATGCAGGAGTTCAATGCACCATTAGCACATTTGCTCATGACAAAAACTGGGAGGTGCTGTTGACTCCCTTGACAAACGAGGCCTTTCAGAGGAATCTAGATAGATTAGAACATTGGGCTATGATTAATGGATGGAATTTAACAGGCAGAAATGCTGGATGCTGTAGCTATGGCACTGGGCACAAGTGGAGAGAACAATGTCTGTAAATCAGAGAGGGATCTGGGGGTGCTGGTCAGCAGCAGCTCGATGTGAGTCAGCCGTGTCAGCCAAGGGGACAAACCCCGTCCTGGGTGGCATCAAACACAGCATCACCAGAAAAAGAGGTGATTGTCCTGCTGTGTTCAGCATTGGAGCAGCCTCAGCTTGAGTATCATGTACAGGTTTGGGCCCCACGATTTGAGAAGGATTGTCAAGGTCCTTAGATGTGTCCAAAGGAGGGCAGCAAAGCTGGTGAAAAGGCTGGAAGGAATGTCCTGTGAGGAGCGTCTGAGGACTTTGAGCTTGTCAAGTGTGGAGAAAATGCTGTGAGAGGCAACCTCATTGCTCTCTACAGCTTCCTGAGGCAGGGAAGTGGAGAGGGAAGTGTTGAGTTCTTCTCCCTGGTATCCAGTAATAGAACTTGTGGGAATAATTCAAAGCTGTACCAGGGGAGGTTTAGACTGAGAAGGTGGTCAAAAACTGGAACAGGCTTCTTTGAGAGGTGGTCAAAGCCTGTCAGCGTTTAAGAGGTTTTTGAACAATGCCCTTAACTACACGCTTGTATTTTTGTTCCACCCTGAATTGGTCAGTAGCAGGACTATATGATTTTTGTAGGTTCCTTCTGACTGAAATGCTGTATTTTGTATTGTATTGCATTCTATTCTATTCTATTCTATTCTATTCTATTCTATTCTATTCTATTCTATTCTATTCTATGCTACCAAAGATTTCAAGTCCTTAATAACTGCAGAGTTATTTTTGTGAGAAATCCATACTTGAAGGAAAAGTATTGAATGGCCTTTTTTGATTTTTAGCAATTAACCAGCTCTGTGACTTTTAAAGGGACATTTCACTTGTCATTTCATATCCTTCCAGACACCACACACCGTTTCAGCGACTCATATTCATTATATGTGTATATATATATATATATATATATATATAAATTATATATGATCAGTAACCAACAACCTGACACTAAGTTCTGTCACTGGTGACCTGGCAAGCATCACTGCAAATATGTTCTCAAAATTCATCACTCTTTTTTCCTTATTTCCACCATGAGATACTTTCTGTCCCTTTAGATTTGTTTATTCTGAACTTCTGTAGCTCGATGTGTCTCAGACACTGTGGAATCCTGTCTCCTTGTATACTTCATTGTGTCACAGTAGCAACAGAGCAGAAATACTGCAATTTACTTCGCTGGAATATGCTGACCATAACCTGAGCTCCACAATTACAATTTAGTGGTTTTTGTCCCTTATGGAGATAATAAAGATCAGACTGTTGCCAATCTGTTGCTGTTGCTCTCAGGTCACAGGGAAGATCATGAACCTTACCATCTTTTCACTACTTTGCTGAGCAGCTCGATTATAGCCATTAGAGTAAACAGCCTAGACTTCCTGGAACTATTTCAGCACCGAAGCAATTACTAGACCTGCCTTTCCAAACAATCACTGATAAACTCTTACATAAGTTAAAGGTTAAAGGAAAGAAAGAAAAAAAGACCAGAGAAAAACTGAACAACTCAAGGCCCAGTAGGCTTTTGCTGGTGTTGGTGGTCCTGATTTTACGCAAAAGTGAAAATTAATTTCCAGGGATGTTTTCTCTCATGAAAGGAAATAGCATTCCAGCAGCAAATGCAAGGATTGATTATGTTCAACCATCATACAGATCCTATGCAGCAGCAACAACTTCAACACATGCAGGAGAATGCTGCCACGTGACCCAGAAGCTCTGTGCAAACATTGTTCATGTGTTAACTCAAGCAAATATTTCCTCTGGGCTAATTTTTGAAAGTATGAAACCATTTGTCTGTCTAATTATATGAGCAAGGAAAGTAGAGAAGCAATTAGAATGTACAACAGATTTGCAGTAATTACACATGCTTTTGTGCGAATTGGCATAGGAAACTGTAAGTATGAGCATCAGCAGCAATCTGACTTTTGTCACAGTTAGGAATAGAGCCATATGAATTTTTAATAGACTTTAGGTGACTGAACTTTTAAGAAAGATACTAAAAAAAATGCTACTGATTTCGATTTTCAAGAGCCTAAAGTATACCCTTCAAAATGGTAGCTGAAACTCACTAGATCTGTAAACCCATGGTCATTTTAACACCTTCGGATATTGTGTGCTTTGAAGTTGAAACTATACAGAAGTAAAATGGGAAAAATTGAAATGGGCTTAGACTTCAAAATTCAGGGCTACAACACGTGTCTCTGAGTAGTTTGAAATGGGAGATATGCTTAAATCTCAATAATAGAGATTAAGTATTGTGTTTCAGATCCAGGAGTCAATGTACAGACTTGTCCAAATATGTTTTTCATCACTTTCTAATAATATAAAAAATCCCCCAAACCAGAACAAAACTGGAATGGTGAATTATGACAAGGAAGCACAAGGGTGATCTTTTTTTGGGCAAGGAGGTCCAGTGGTAGAAAGTGCATGGGGAGAAAGCATGAAAATGAGACATTAGGTACAAAAGATTTTGTAATATGCCAGTGTACCATGTTATAGCAATGAGAACATATCCATCAAATCAAACAATATGAAGCCTTTCAATGCTATTTGGCTGTGAGTGGAGACAGAACATACCTTCCTCCTGTGTTCATTTACTAGACAGTGTCTCCTTATCCCTCCTCCAGCCTTATCTAGACCAGACATATGCTGGGTGCTGGTAGGCCCTTATCTGCCAGAACAATTTTACACCTTGTTCCATTGTCTTTATGGAACAGAAGGCTCAAACACAGAAAAAAACATCAATGACTTCTCTTGGAGAGGTCAGAGTTAAAAGTACCATGAAGAAATGCAACCTATATATTAAGACATTTTAGTTGTGATAAAGCAATCTCTAAAGTCTGGAGAACAGAAAGAAAGGAAACATGACAAAGCAAACAAAAACAAGCTAACACAGGAACTTGAAAAAAAGCAGGAAAAATAATGTGTATAATAAAATCCAGCCTAAATTTTTATTTGCATTGTTATTCTCATGCACTTCTCTGGAATACATAACATGATGATCCATATCAGAGGTTGGTTGTCTATATAGGTACAACACTTTCAAGATTGCCCTCAGGAGAATTGTTTTGGTGCTTCTAAGAAAATTAGCTTAAATGAAGTTGTTTCCTAGAAACATGATTATACCTATCCAGCTATTGCATTTCTTGGCCATTGGCAATTAAGGCATAAAATACACATGAAGTCAAATAATGAGCTGATGAAATTCAGATATGTTGCAGTTGTTTTAATAGCACAGCATTGATTTATATTGTCTGCAAATCTGCCTCATGCTGGTTTTCACACTGGTTATCATCCTGAAGAATCATAAAGTGTTTTATGAATTAGCATCTTGAAGCATTTATCACATCTACTTGAAAACAAGATAAAGGTCTCTTCTTTTTGGATGACCTGTCACTTCAGAATCTACAGTGTCATCTGTGGTGGACTGCAGATTTAAATCTATAAAATCCCTTGTAGGCACTGGGTTTCATCTGTGTTTACTGATAGACACCAATGGCTCAATAGATGCCACTGACTGACAGCTGAACCTCCATGGAAAGAAATCTGGGGGCCTGACTGAACTCTAACATTCAGTGTTGCAGTGATCTGTTTCTGCAGCCTTTTCTGCATGACAGCTATGAAAGCAAGTTAAACCTTTATAGCCAGCAGACACATTGCCCTCTCAATTACCTCCACTCAAGATCTTCAACAAATATTCATGTAGTGAAAAATGCATAAAAATCTGAGCTTCCAAAAAGGTTTCATGGAAAGTATTTTAAGTACACACACTAGTGCTTTCCAAATTAAAATAATTTGGTGACAAGAAACATAAATATAGAATATATGGTCTCTTTCTCTACAAAACATTTCTAACACACAGAAAAAATTGTTTATTTGTTTGGGTTTTTTATTTAGAAAAGTGTAAAGGTACTGAGTTCTTTCTAAAATTGATATTAAGACAAAAACAGACATCTCTCTTTCCTTTTATTTCCACCTCTATCCTCATTTACTTTCTGTTTATGGGTTTTACCTTCTGTGCCATGTCTCTGGTAAGGAGTGAGTGTTTGAGGGAATGATGGCCATTAATTAGGGATTAAGTCCTTCCCTAGTGACAAGGGAATATCAGAGGAGGGTATTGCTTTTTCATGCAAAGTATTATCTCAGTTCTTTACAACATTAATGAAAGAAGTAGGATAAGTAATCCTCTAAGTGTATGGGGACAGGAGGTGGGTTGCAGTTCTCACACTCTGACTTCTTACACTGAACATAGACTGTGACTATATTTAACATGTTTTTGATTGAATAGTAATCACATATTCACTGCACTTCAGTATTTTGCTGTAAGAACTAATTTTGCTGAACTTGCAGGTGAAAGAATCCTAAATATATAGGGCTGTTTATTTAGAGACCAACTATAGCAGTGAGGTCTTGATATTGGAAAACTTCTGATTCCCTTCCCCTCAATCAGGATATGCACTGCATGAGCTAGCACACTGCAGAAGTGTAGTGCTGTTTGCAGGAATTAGCAATCCTTATGGAGAGTATGAGGCATGCCTGACGTGTGTACAGCATTACAGCTACCCTGTCATTCTCCTTGCAGTTTCACTGACATCACTGATGAGGTGGAGATTAGGAATGAAGTCTTCTGCCCACCATCTAATTCATTTCTTTACTCAAAGTTTGCAGATTTTTCTGAATTGTTTCTCTGCCTCTTTCTTTTTTTTTTTTCTTTTAACCAGAATTGAAGAGGCTTTTCTCCAACACAGACAGTCTGGATGCTCAAAGGTATATTTTTTTCCTGGAAACACAGAATATGCCTCCTTTCAAAAAGGATTACTTCTGACTCAGCCTGTGTGAGGTAAAGGAGTAAAAATTACCTTTGACTGACGGCACTCATTCTACCTAAAGACGTACTGAGATGCACCTGCCTTGTTGGATTTTCCCCCGCATGTGCCTAAACAGCTTCCTGATCAGGAATAACACAATCTAAGTTATCTTTGCAGCATTTCCAAAGGTGTTGCCAGTGCTTTCATTACCTTCAGTAGCCATATCCTTAATTCACTTTTTCAGCTGTGATGATGGCGTGATAAAAAAACAGAAGAGAAAATTCTGGCAATATAAAACAGCACTTATTCTGCTCTGCTAAAGGATCCAAAAGGAACAAGGGACTCTCAGTGAAAACAAACAGTGAGTTTCTGGAGCATTAAACACTGCTATATTATCATTCACTGATCGCTGCCGTCATTGCTTTGGCACCTCAGCATAACAACGATGCCAATTCTTTTTTATTTTTTTTTAATTGCAAATTATTAATCAGTCTTTGCAGAGTAAATTCTTGGAAATTCCTTCACATCTCTGAGCATTGTCTGAGGAGGGGACACTGCATATCTTGAAAAGTAGATCTGTGTGCTCTAGATTATGGCGTGTATTAAAGAAACAAGAACCTTCAAGAGAGAGGCCAGTGAGCAAGTATACATTTATTTTTTATTCAGCACTGTTATTCTCTTGCCATCACAATTTTGGCTCAGTTCCTCAATCCTTAAACACCTCATTCACATGCCAAAATTCACATTATATGCTTCTGTGTGCAAAATTATGCCAGGTTATGTAAGAGGCATCAAAGGCATCTGTACCTCAGAGTCAGTTCTCATTAATCAGGAAAGCAAATACAGCAAATGCATGTGCACACAATACATAGTGAAAAAGCTTAAAATATTTGAGACTACTCTTATTACTGATATTCAGAGTGTGACAATTTTTGGATTCATAATAGGCAGTAACTTCTCCTGTGGTAAAATTGTGATGAGACCTGTGGAATTCAAATTATAATGGGGATATTAGGATGAAATTCCAGCTTGTCCTACACTTACAGCTGCTGTGGTAGAGTTGGTTATCTGGGCCGACCCAGCACACTGAATCATTAATGCCCAGGCTGGCCCAAGAACTCCAGTGAGATGAGATAATGGGCTGAAGCACTGGCCAGTTTCCCAGCAAAGCAGCTGGTCAACAGTTACAGGAATTCTCCAAGTGGGAATTGTGTATAGTTTGGGACAGCTCCCTACATAACTCCTGCTGTGCACACTCCAGTTAAGATACACTAATTGTGTACTGAAGATGTGTTCATTAATTCCCTGAGAGGAGAACCTGTCAGCCTCAGGCATCTCTCCAGGCTGGTCCTGCTTCAGAACTGACCAAACTGCACGTAGTTCATTTAAAACATCAGTAGAAACTGTTCTTGCATGTGCGGAAATGATCACATAGGAGAGGCTTTTGTGCATAGCCAAGACAGAGGATGTTTTGTACATATTGTGAGGAAATAGGAGACAGTAGATGGTGCATATGCTGTTGTGGTCACCCAGGACCACAAGTTTGTAAGAATCCAGCAACACTAAAGTTCAGCTGAAGATCCTACTGAAAGGGTGGTTTCAACAGTGACTGTTCTCTTGGAAAGATCTGACTCCCCCTGTGAGCTTTACTGATGGTTGTGGTTTTTAACATACACTTTTCGTATGTTTATGCAACAAGTATAAAGGCAAACAAAATGAGTAAATACCTCATTTTGGTACTTTTGATAAGAAAGAAGGGCAGGGAGACAGGGAGAGCAGAAAGAGACAAAGCGAAGAAATAAAAACAAAGAGAAAGAAACCAGCCAGAGAAGCAATCAAACATGAAATCTTGATGAATATCCAAAACTCTTGTAGTGAGATAGCTGTGATGGTATAAAAGTATTTATTGTTTAATTTACCAATATTTAAAGTAGCTTTTGATGCATAATCAACTTCTAAGTCTTCCTCTGGTTAACAGTCGTTGTCTGGTTAATAAACAAAGATGTTTACTATTAGTTTGCAGATAATGTTTAATCAAAATTAATTTTTTTTTTAAATCAGGTGTGTATCTCTGGGAGAGGTCATTTGGAAAGCTAAAGGCTAAGCATAAAGCACTGCAGATTTGAAAAGAGTTTTCATGTGCTTAAATCATTCAGACACTTGAGTGAAGGGAAGGAAGGGAGGTTCATAGTCAAGGAGTTATGGTACTTCAAAGATGTATAAGGAGTGAAAACTACAACCAGTTCTTCTGTTTCAGGGCCACCCTATTCTACCTTTGGCTCTTTTCTGTACAATTTGCATTTAACCCTTTAAATATTTGTAGAGAAGTCTACGTGTACATCATACAGAAAAATGTCTGTGCAGGTCTCCAAGAATGTATCAAAACACAAAAGTATGACTGCAGATTGTAGACAGAGCCAAACTTGTTTTCTCCAATGAGAATTTAAGCACAATAATATATTGCTATAGCTGCAAGCAATCCCAGTGTGAGCTATATAACCTTAGCAGGACCCTGAGTAAATTTTTGATCCTGTGCCACCTCATTTGTGCAGGGCATTAGTAAATGAGATCCCTTTCTCCCACCACTGCTCACAAGGCATTTTCCCTGACGCACAATGTGTTGCTGTGATTGCCAGCGTGAGAGTTAGTTGAGAATTTGGAACGGGCTTTTCCCACTGTATGAGGGCAAGTAACTTGACATAGGAGAGCAGGCTTCAGCAACACTAAATCATGAGCTTTACAGTTGTGTGGTTGTAATTCCAGTTATTTTTGAGTAAGAGAGCAGCTTGGATCACAGCATTACTCATCAGCCTGCAGGGCAAAGATCCCTGCAAGGATGCCAAGGAGTTCCTGTGGACAGGGAGGGCCTGGAGCAACACAGGCTGACACACAGCAGAGCTGGCAGCTCCTTTCAGACTGTGCTGTGTGGGTGGAGGGGTCTTTCTGCAGCCTGAAATCATCAGTGGGTGTTACACTGACTAACAAGAAAATACCTCATAATACGTACAGAACATTCATTTAACACTCTAAATATGAGGTGGATACTGAGGATGGAAATTATCAAGACTTTACTGGCAGAAACCCTGTGAAAACAATATTTAGCAATTTAAGTAAGTTCATGCCACTTTCTACTTAATGCTTGAGGGAACGCCAGGGCTGGCAGTCGGTAATTACTTCTGTGCAGAAACAGAGTTTGACACACACTATTAGAATTTTTTAAGCAAGTTAAAAGAAAGTCTGATGGTTTCACAACAAAACTGCTTAAAGCATCTACCTCTGAAAGAATAAAAACACTGTATTAAAATAACTTTGAGTTCCATATCACTATTAGATGTGAGAAAGAGTGCAATTCCAAAAGCTCAGACAGACAGACCTTACCTGTGCCAGGTCTTGTAACTGGCAGCCTTTTACAGTTTGATACACGAAAATATCACACTGCATCCCAGCTCTCAGCCTGGGAGGTGAATGAATATCACCTCTGCCACTTTCATCTCCTTGGCAAGCAGACTCTGACTTACATGAACATTTGTGTCAGTGTTAGGGAAAAGGAGAATAAATCTGAAGTCCTGTGATAAATGTCTCCATGTGAAGATATCACAGAAAAATGGGATCTGATTGTTCTGCTAACCCGCTCTATGCGGGGTAGCGCTCCAGAACAGAAAGAATAAAATTCTCAGTTCTGTACATGTTGAACACCTACACAAGCTTATTTTATAAGAACTCATGCAGAGAATATAGAGTTACATAAAAAGCAACAGCAAAACAGACTGTTCATATGGATAACACAACAGATTTTCCTCTGTTTTTAACGCCTGTATGGTTTATATATCTTGAACAGATGTCATGACCTTTTTTTATGCACTGCTGCTTTCTGTTATTGCCAATGAGCAAGATTTAAAATGACCACTGAATTTCCTGCTGCATAGACACAGGAACTATTTTTAATACTGGAAATCTTTTGTATAATTCATGCTAATCAAATTAATTATCATGTCTGGTAGAGTTTTTTACCTGAAACTGTGTGGTCCTTTGGGTCTCTCAGTAGTTTGAGCCTTGTATGAGGAAAAATGTACTGCAGGGGCTTCCCATTTATCTAAGGAACACAAATATGCATGTCATAAAAAGATAAACCAACAACAATTGCATCAATAATTTCAGACAGTTGAATCAGAAACAAGCAAACAAACTTATTTCATCCAGGGAAATATCACAACTTCATAATTCAAAACCTCCCCCAAGTTTGAAGACATTTGTCAGACTGCAAATTCCTTCTGCGGAGTAATGAATATTTGCTTCCATAACTCCAGATTAATTTCAAACATGGCTTTAGTTCTGATTTTTCCTAATGACGAGAAGGTGGTCACTCTCATCTGTTAGCTTCTTTTAACCTTAATCCTCTATTGAAGCAATGATTAAGATAAGAATGAAATGAAACATAATTCCTGTATTTTTTATAAAATTCTTTTCTTAGACACCTAAACAAAATGTTAGTTTAATGTGTTACCATCCATGAGTTACTGCTTTAGTTTAAGCAAAGCCACATGTTTCAGTGTACCTCTTGTCTTCAAATTCCAAAAGCCATTTGAAAGGAGTGGGGAGAGATAGCGTCAGAAAGACCCAAAATAAAACTTATAGGACTACATTCTGTACGAAAATGCACAACATTTACCCGGGCTGATCCTAGACCGCACCAAAGCTGAAAGCAATGCACCCCACGACAGACTCTAAAGAGACAGTTTTCCTGTTGGAATTATCCCACCTTCCTCATGGTGTGGGCATCCGAGGGGCCAAGCTGCAGGAACTGACCCACCTGCAGGGATGATCGCCCTGAGCCCACACCAAAATGCTTCTGCAGAGTGTTGTTTGCAACACTCCCCTCACAGCCACTACAACCCCGCTTTGCCTGCAGTTTTGGTCTTTTGGTAGCAAAGCTGAACCCATCACTTCTCTGCCTCTGACATATCGATTCAAAGCCTGGGCACTGCAACCCAACCGAGAGGAGGGAGCATGACTGTGCCTGATCCAGGATGGGACCTCAGGGAGCAGCCTCAAGGAGCCAAGGGGACAATACTATTCAGCATGGCAATGCAGCAGCCCGAGTGTATAGGCAGCCTGCTGCCAAGAGTTTATCTCTATTATTTATATTTAAGTAGTATTTAAAGGGATTAAGCTCCTCCTAAGCCAAGCACTTCAAACCTAGTTTCTGCCCTGGAGAATTTATGAAGTTAATGGATAGCACACATAAATGGTGGGAAGGGAAACAGAGAAGTCAACGGACTTGCTTAGCTCAATCCCACAGTAAGCAGAAGAGTTTATACATCTGTTGTAGTAATTCAGGTTCTTATCCAGTGAATGATGTTGTATCTAGAAGGCTCAAATCCTCCCATAACACAGTGAGAGTAATATTGACTGTAATTAATGTCAGACATGAAGGAGATCATGGATTTGGTAGTGGACAAGTATTTCAGAATAAATCAGAACATGAGATCAGTCAGATGTTTGAATTTATCATGGGATTTTGTCAGAACATAGAGTCTAATACTACCAGAAGCGTATAAGGCTTCCACACTTATTAATGGATAGGGAGAGTGTTACGTTTTTCATTACCCTATCATAAATTCAGCAAATTTTATATAACAATAAAAGTGATGCATTTGTCACATGTAGCTTACATAAAATTGTAAAAAATCTGAAAGAATGCATCTAATTTTATTTTGAATTAAACAAAAAATATGAAATATTGCTGTTTACAAGAAGTGTGTGAAGACATTTGAGTAGATCCTTAGCTGGGATCCATTTTAGTGGGAGCAATTCAGTTTAACTGAGGAACACTGTAGCTCTTAAACTCCAATTCATATTATTTTACTTGCTCTATCTTCTTTTATTTTTTTAATAAATAACAATCCAAGAATATTCAATTCCATATTGTACATGACTGCTGACAAATACATCAGAAAATATAGACTGTCTCCTTCTTTAGCCTATTACTTCCTTATTACTTTCACTTCTGGAGTTTTATAAGAAGAATAAATCTTTGTGATTCATATAGGTCTGAATAAAAGCATTGAAATTTATTTGCATCCAGGGTAGTATATTATTCTTTTATTGCTGGTGGGAATCGGGACTTAAACGGAACTTGTCATCAGGCTTTTATGTTCAGACCAGTACATTTCTGAAAGTGGCAGAATAAATAGGAAAAAACAGTGGTTTCTGTAAATAGATAATACAGAGAACCCTTATATTTTTCTTGACCTTTTTCTTTAACCATTAGTGAGCATATTTATCTGAAATTTACTACAATATTTGAAAACCTTTAATACACACATTATTCTGAAATTTATCTGAAAATTTATCTGAAAATTTACCAGAATATGTGGAAACCTGTAGAACAGAAATTATTTTGTGTTTCCAATTGTTCACTTCTTCTTACTTCCACTAAAGTTGGTTTCCCTTCATCTGAATATATGCCAGGAGTCCTTTCTAGCTGACTCTTCCCCCAGCTTCCCTAGTGAAGATAGAGAGGGACCCCACTGAAGCCACACAACCGTAGCAGTGTAAATACAAACAAGGGCAGAGGGGCCATCCTTCCACTTCATGGCTGGAGAACATGTAAGGCCCCCAGCCCAGATTTAGTTCACAGGGCAAAAGTGACTTGATCCTACTTATTTGCTGCAAACCCCAGAGATTTCTGCCATCTGTTCCTGTCGTGGAGATCCTTCCTCACTGCTCTGAGAGCATTCAGTACACTCGACTTAGAGTTCAGCACTGCCATATCACCCTCTTCCTCAGGAAATATAAGCTCGGCTCATGTGTTTTATGTTATTACTCAGCTCAAGGGCCCTCCAAAAATTGAACAAATGGCAAATAATTGTGATGAGGTTTTCTAAGACTGTTACAGAAGATCAGTTTAAAAATGCGCTTCATTTTCCATTTGTTGTCTTTAAGTGTTTTGTCTGATAAAGAAACACTATGGAAGCCACATAAAAGGGAATATTATAAGGTAAAGAGCATAATCAAGAAGAATAAATTTCTCTAGTGCTATATTTAAGAAATAAAATTCATGAAGTGTATTTCAATATTTCAGTCCATAGCCACACCTATAACATATCAACTAGTCTTTGGATAAAATCACCAAAGTCATGGTAGTTCCTGGTTTTAAATGTTGCTGCATCTCCCCTTGTACCAGAGTTAGACAGGGCCTGATAAGGTGACTCTCAGCAGCTGTGCTTGGCTGTTGTCCTCTGGGACAATATCATTTTCAAGGGAAACTTTACCTGAGGTAGATATCCAGGAACAAGGTGGTGGATGCTCAAGGTGGTGGGTTAGGCAGTATCCACCCTGATTTCTGAATACCACAGGTACTTACGTGAGCACACAAGGCCTGTGCAATGTGGCACCAAGGATTTCTCCAGCTGTGGTAATTCTGCCCCTTTGAACCCCTACATCCCCCCTGTGCAGAGCACAAATGTCAAGTTCTCTAGAAATCCTCAAGGTAGAAAGTTCTTTCTGCTGATAGATCCCCAGTGATGGGAGATAATTTGCAAAAGAGGCACTGAATGAAAACTTAAAAAATATAATGTTCCTGCTCATTAATAAGTTGCAAAGTGAGTTGCATTTTCTTCTGCAATTAGGTAAGTTCAACACTTTGCTCTAGAAGTCATTCTGGCATGCAGAGAGAAAAACATTTCTGAGTGACTAAGAAATGAGGCACTTCCAGCTAAATTCCTTTGTGAGTTACAGTGAGGGGGTGGATAACAATTCACTCTTTAGATTAAATATTTTAACAATTACACTAAAGTTGGAAATGTCCCATTTCTCATCATATTTCCAGAGAATCTTAATCACAAAATGCCCTACCAATCAAGTCTCTAACAGAAAAAAGTTTACTACAATTTAAAATAAATTCTCCTTGCCAGTTGGAAAACAATCAAAACTAGGTAGACGGACCTCAAAAATGTGGAACAAAAGTTTTCAGGTCACGTTCTGTATCTCTGTCACAAATGGTATTTTCTCATTTTAGCCCCAATGCTTACTTTATGACCCATTTTTTCATAATTTCTAAACCTTCAAGGGCCCTTAAAAAGGCTTGACTGAAATTTAAAGAGAATGTTAGTGACCCATGAATGAAGAGAGGAGCACATAATTTTTTAGGGTGTTTAGAAACAGGGGATTTCATTCAAAAGGTTTCATGCCTAGAAGCCTTCCCTTCTTTTTTGTGATTAGAAAACTTTTACCTAAGTGAACCGATGACAATTTACTGGTATTATGATGAGTTTAGGATTTTATTATTCATTTAGGGCTTAAAAAGACCCACCTATGATGACTGGAAGTATTTAAAACCCCTCACTGAAAAACTACTTATTGCCTGTTAATATACTCTCGTCATCCATGCCCTTGTAATGAAGTTTTACTGCCCTGGCACCTTCTCCTACTGTTCTTTCCCAAACTGTTTGTAACAGCCAGTTTAGTTCAGAATATGTAAATAATTTTCACAGAAAATAATAAGAAAAAAACCTTTGATGTCCGGAGCTTTAAAGAAGTTGCTGGTGAACTGGCAGTGACTAAGCAAAATGTTGAGGTCAGCAGGGATCAGGGGGAAATCTACAATAGATTATGTATTGATCAGGTTTTACCTTCCTCAGGGGAGCAGTCCAGAATCAATACACTGGGAAATGGCTACTAAGATATCCAACTGAACTGCAATTTAATGTGATTTCAGAATACTATATAGCACCACAGAAGTTGCTATAGAAACAAATATATTTTAATATTTATACAGCATGTGAGCTTAATCTGCTAGGTTATAAGAAATCCATGGAAACCTGGAGGTTCAGGGTTGTCACTGCACTGCATTCTTGCTTCAAAAGCTCACGGTTGTGCTTTATTTATTACCTTCAATTGTACAGGTTCTGTGGGATGTAATCAAGCAGTTCTGATTTCATCTAGTAAGGAAATTGATATTTCACACGTGTGAAACAAAATCTTCTGGAATACATATATTGTAGTGATCATTAAAATATTCTAATTTTTTAACAAAGAAGAAGATAAAAATAGCAAATTTAGAGCCAGTAAGTGTATTGGAAACACTGACTGATACACTACAAACACATTAGTGCTATTGATCCAAATTACTTTTTCTGAGGCTGGTTTCAGCTCATTAAGGGATATTAAAGGAATTTCAATGGCGTAATCCCTGTGCTAATCCGGAAACTTCCCTCCTAACTGATTTCAGGAAATCATCTGCAGCAAAGGAAGCTCTGGGTGAAGGTGGATATGTTCAGATGGTTCAGAATGGAGAATGACTTGCCATTTTTGTCTCCAGAGTACATTTACTTGGACACTACAGGTCCCTGTGCAGGACTGAGTTGTGGATACAGGGGACAGACAGCATGGCACAATGAATTCAGTAACCCTTTTGTTACACACAGGGCGGAAAAATCCTTTAGGAAGTGGTTACTTTGCCTCACCACTCTCATTGGCCTGATATGGTTTATTTGCCTTCATAGTTTTAAAATATCATACAAATACTAAAAAATAGAGATGTTAATACTGATTTACTTGCTTCTATTGCTAAGTGTTTCATTATTCAGAGTGGAGCTTTTTTTAAATATCTCTGACCCTTTTTGTCTTGTCACAAATTCTGAAAATATATTTGTTTTTAAGTTATCTCAAACAAATGTGCACAGAAGACACTTAACATCCACAAGCTCTGAGTAACATTTTGGTAAGGTACATGATGTGGAGTTGGTGAGAACTGGCATTTCTCCCTTCTGCAGAGTCACTGATACTATTTTGTACTGGTATGGGACTGACAGTAGCTAACCTGGATGGAAACAGAAGATGAAGGAACTGTTGTAAAGCTTCTCCTCACACATCACTTCTTCTCTTCTGCAGAGGCTTTCCATGGCATCAGACAGAATTATTTAGAACATGTTCACTCTCCAATTTACATCCTAGATTTTACAAAACCTTAAAAAATGCCTTTGGCAAGATTTTAGTGCCGTGTCTCTATTTCCATATAAGAATGGAGATATCACAACAGCTTGAGAGAGGAAAAAAATACACATTTTCATCCTGGAAATATCCAGGAAAACAACTCTTCAGCCCTTTAACCTTTGGAATGAAAAGTTTTGAACAAAGTTTTCAACCAGTCCTACTGTAGTGCTGTTTATATGAGAGAAAAAAGCGAAGATCAGATCTCTGTGACAAAGACCTTGCGTTGGAACTGTTTCCCAGGACAAAAGCTCCAGAGCTCTAGAAGTTAAATGCATCTTACTAACCACCTCCTTATCACAGAGCTCAGGATTAGCTGTAATCCTTTTGGACAAACCTGATTGTCAGGGAAAACTTTCAATTTTACCTCAGAAAGCTGCAGTGGTAAAATACAATTATGTATGCTTAGAATAATAAATGTTCCTCATGAGGATTAAAATGCTCAGGGAGACTCTTTTTTTTTTATCTATTGCCAGTGATATTAAGAGCTGTGAAGACTCAAAAGCATCTTTTATATTGCAATTAAGTTGATTCATATAATCATAGATCTATGTGAATAAATTCCTGTAAGAATTATATGTCGTAAAGCCGTTTTTCTCAACAAGAAATGGGTAGGCCCAGTACAACCTAGGGTGCGCAAATCTCAATATAAGCTAGGGATAGGAAAGGAGGGAAAAATAAATGACAGCTTGTATTGTAAAATATTTAACACTTGCTTCGTAAAATCTACACTCTTGCTTCATAAAACCTACATTTGATTGTCAAATGTCAGTGAAAATTCTCACCAGCACAAAAGTTTCAAAGGCTGCATGGCAGTGGGATATTCCTGTTTTGTATATTACCTGAGGAACTAACATGAGCAATATAAGCTATTAAGTATCACAACGGGACCAGGTAATACCTTTTCTCAGAATCACAGAATTGTTAAGGT
Organism: Oriolus oriolus; assembly: GCA_013400235.1. Lineage (NCBI taxonomy): Eukaryota > Metazoa > Chordata > Aves > Passeriformes > Corvidae > Oriolus > Oriolus oriolus. The sequence goes on from VXBT01000314.1 coordinate 452,459, forward strand.
TGGAAAAGACCTCTAAGATGATCAAGTTCAGCTGTCAACCCAATGCCACTACCATGTTCACCACAAACCATGTCCTCAAGGGCTGTTTCCACAAGTTTTTTGAAAAATTCTAGGGATGGTGACTCCACCATTTCCCTGAGCAGCCTGTTCCAATGCTTGACCACCCTTTCCATGAAGACATTTTCCCTAATATCTAATCTAAACCTCCCCTGGCGTAATTCAAGGCTATTTCCTCTTGTCTTGAGGAAATGCACTCATTTGAGCTCATGTAAAACTGTAATCTAAACCAATACATAAGAATATATCAGGATCTAATCTAAATCAATCAGTAAAAACGACAACTGAAACAAGGAATTGAAGACCTTAGAAATTTGAAATACATAAACTTTGTTAATAAAAAGTGGAAATGGGATGGTACACTAAGGTAAATTAGATTTCAAAGTTAGCAAGCTTGAAAAGCAGCCTCTGGTATTTTTCTTTCTCTCTCTAATAAATGAAATATTCTTATTATTAGATTGATAAAGTCTTTCTGATTTATTCAGTAATTAATCACAGACTGTTGGGATTATACTTACCAACAGAAAGTGGAAAAATTTGTCAACAAGATAAAGTAATTCTTTTCCTTCAGCTACTAAAAGAGGGGACTTGAATTTGGATGGGATAAAGCTGATAAGGGAAAATGAGACTAAATGTTTTCTTTTTTTCTTTTTTTTTCCCCAGTAGGAATACTTAAGGTATAGATATTTGCAGTTATATTTCAAAAGTCAAAAGACAACCTGCAAAATTAATACTGACTTGTAGAGGAAAGTTAATCTAATTTCATCATCAAATGTTGATGATGAATACAGGTTCAACAGTACTTCAGCTGAATGTAGCTGGATTTTGAGTAATCTCATAGCCCCAATGGGAATCATTGGAAGTGTGATTAAATTATCAGTCATTTATAAAACTAAAGGCACATCTTACTTGACAGCTTACTTGATCTTGGTGTTGACTTAGTGGTCGAGAGTGTGACAACTTCTCTGGCAGCCTTCTGTCAAGGATGTGTCCGTTCTCCAAACGAGGCTCTCTGGGCTTGTCAAACCAATCTGTTTCTTCCCGACGGAGATGATAGGCTTTGAAAACCAAGGACAGGTCAAATGCTCTGATCCAGTGCTGGGCAAAGGGCAAGAATGTGCATTGTGCATAGCAAACATGCAGAGTGGTTACTAACTGGCCATGCAGCTAAAGCAAAGTTAGAGGTGAGACTTGAGACATTGAACTTGAGCATTATTTAGCTGTGAGACAGCAAAGGGAGAAGATTCTGTTCATGTCAGAACCATGGATATTAAATACAGAAGAAATCTACCAAGTGCTATAGCCCCTTCTTCCTTCTGGCAGCTAAGAAACACACTGCAGATTTCACGTATTTCTAAAATGTTTGCTGAAAAAAATTTAGTCATATTAGTTATTTTGCAGCAGACTAAGAAAAAAACCCCAAACAAACAAAGAAAATCCAAATCAAAACCCAAAATAAACAACCCTCAAAATGCAAACTCCACTAATTCCCAAATTTCTGAACTGAATATTGTTAAAAATGTTTTGGAAATAATCTAGAACTACATATAAGAAATTTATGACCTCTTTATGAAATTGGTATCAAACCAAATCAAAGAAGATAGGAAACCAGTCTATGTAACTGAAATTCTAAGCAGAAATACTGCAGGTGTTCTCATTTTGAATTCCATCCCCCGATTTTGCAGTATGAACCTTTGTGTATGGATTGTTAATGTTCTTTCTGCAAAAATTCTACAAGACTATTATTCTCTTTGCAACAGTTTCAAATCTGTATAAAACATGTTGTGTAAGGCATCTTTTGGGAATCAAATAAGGCCATTTCACTGAACTCAGTTTTGCAAATGCATATATTTATGCTTACTGACTGCTGGGTCAACTGACATAGGTGTCACTCCATTGGGATCAGAATCATGTCCTATTTTCTTCTACGTTGCCAATCAGTGTAAACCAAAACATTGTGCAGGTAATGCAATGTTGAATGTAAGGCAAGCTTGAATTTTATGTTTTATTAAGCAAGATAAATTTGAAAATCAAAGGAAGAAAATATTTGTTTCAGCAAAAGCAAAAGGAATTCCAAACCTTAAATAAGGTCAGTTTTTGCTATAGTAAGAAGAGTGAATGCACAAGACAGAGGAAAGAATTTAAAAGGAAAAATGGTAGTGTGCATAATCCTTCCTATTTAGTTGGGAAAATAAACATTATCTACCTGGTTTAAGAAATAATTTGGAAAAAAAATGTTATTGGGAAAAAGGAAGTTTTGTTTTTTCATTACTATTTTCTTAAAATTTTCCAAAAACAGGAATAACATATATGCATGATTTTTTGAAAATAATACTTTGTACATGGTAAAACCAACATTCTATGTTATATTAAGCCTTTAGAAAATTCTTAATCTTGATTCAGATATTATGCAGTCTCTTCATAACTGTGCACAAACGTAAACTAGCATGAAATGATTTATTAATATTATTTAGATAAGCATATATGAATTACTAGAAACATTATTAGAGGTTGATGCTTATCTCGCTACTGATTAGTTATTGATTAACTGCTATCAATAAACCATTATGATCTAGCATGCAAATCCTTCATGCTTTACACATTTATGCCAGTTGACCAGTGCCTCTACAAAGCAGGCTCATTCATAACTCATCCTGACAGAACTTCTTTCTGAAACTTGCATGAAGAGTCTAATGCATATTCCTGAACCCAGATGCTAATGCTGGCTATCAAAATCTGTGTCATCATCTGAGCAGATGAAAGAATTTTTTTTTTCCTCCTGCCTCAGGTGAAATAACTTTTCCTGGATGGCTTCTCTTGAAAATGTAGAATTCCATACAGCAGTTCGGACCAGCCTGCCTTTTTTTTAAAATCAAACTGTGATGAATGTGTGAATTTTATTGAAATTTAAGAAGTTATAAATGTATGTGTACACAGACACACACACACACCACACTCACATGTACATACACACACCATTGGATTTGGCTTGCACAGCTGGGATTTGTCACAGCTGGAAACCTGAGAACAACCAAGATGAACCATTGACAGTCTTCGAGAAGTCATCCTTTTATTCTAAGACTAACAGAATTCAGCCAGATGGTTCCACCCAAACAGATTAACCAGGTGACATTGAACTCCAGGCTGTGGGTTCCAAGAAACTCAATCAGAGAAGTAACAGTGATCACTCTAAATCCCGTGGAAGAAAAATTACAAGGAATTGGCTGTGTTGATATCTTGATGTCTTGGTATCTCAAATTTAAGCTTCTAAACTCTGTTGAAGAATTACCAAATCAGCATATAAAAGAAAAAATTACTTGAGGTAAAGGTACGTTTTATATCTTCTGAACAGCAAGGACCATTTATATTAATAAAATTGAGTACTGGCTCCAGTGCTCTTGAAAATTAGTGTCTTCAGCATACTTAATAGCATGTGGAAAGTGGCAGCTGTGGGTTTGACAGAGATCTATTTGCTGGATCAGAGTTTTCGTGGTACTGGGAACCCTGAGAAAATTCCAAGTGCTTCAAGAGCTCAAAATGCTGTTTATTTTCAATGGGCAGCTCTGGACGTTGTGCTGTTTTGACACTAAGGCTACTTTTTTAACCTGTTTGAAGTTTGGAATCCCAGTGTAAGTACTACTTATGTGCTGAAGCAAGGTTTAAGATCTGTTACAGTATTTACGTAGTGAAAAACAGAAGGTTTGGACTCAAAGTCCTATTTGCATTCTCTTCTCATATTTGTTATGGGATGTCACTTATAAAAAATGAACAGAAAGTTAAGCATGTCTCTGAGTTTGAACCAAAGAAAAACAATTTAAATTTAATATTTTAACTTAAATTTAATTTTTAAAAGTCTCTTAAGATGATAAATCAAGCTGTAGCACAAGAAAAGTTTTCTTAAGACAGTGCTTAAGACTGATTTCTTTCAATGAATTCTTGTCAAGACCATGCAGCAGTTGCTTAAAATAAAGAGAAGCTGCAAAGCAAATTGTGTTAAAAGGTTGGATGAAATATGCCAGAATAGCTGTCCACTGTCAGGGCATCAAAGCACAACACAGAAGAGTGCAGTCTCAAAAAAAGAAGGCCATAACTTTCTAAAATGTAATTGCTTCTTTTGAATATTTTTTATCTTACATCCAAATTATATGAACTATTTTCAATACAGGTTACTTGCTATTACACAGCATATTTGAAAATAATGTTATAAAGAGTTTTGTGAAGACAAAAGTTTGATAGAAATTCGAAAAAGACTGCTGAAAGGTGAAATCCTGAGCGACATATCAATCTAATACAGAATATGTGAATTGAATTAGAATACCACTGAAAGGGTCTAACTAATCACAGACTAATTTAAAACTGAAACGTGTTAAACTGGAAGTGTTACATGTATGTCTTGTACAAATATATATGAGAAACATAATGCACTGTAGGGAAGATTTTTAATTCCCTGTGACCTGTTCATCTGAGGTAGGATAGCACCAAATTGGATTTTTTTGGTCCAAGTTGGTTCTCCTTAGTTTTCAGGAGAAAAGTCCTGTATCTTTCACAATGTGACTCTAGAATGACCCGTAAAAGTCACAAGCTGAGTGGAGACAAGATAGTACCTGCTTATTTAGGAAGAATGATATGAGTTGCAACTTGGGGAGTTCCTCTCAACTGCTTTCAGATTTAATTATAGGACTCTGTGCTAAGAATCGAAGGACAATGAAAACAGTTAAACTTCTGGTAAATGTCAAAAAAGCTGATGACCCTGCATCTCTCTTGAAACACAGAGTTCATGAGGGGGTTATAAATATCTAAGAAATATGAAGAGAAACTTACAAAACAAAGCCCTTAGTATGAAGTATGAGGAAGACAAATAGATCAATTTTTCTAATGCTTATGAAAGATTCAGCATGTGTAAAAAACCAATAATGCAATAATGAACAGAGGTTAGTAGAAATGTGAAAAATAAACCATACTACTTCATAATCATGCAAATGTGTCTTTTGAGACAATCATTGCTATTTACAGACAATAGAGCGCATGCAAAGTCTCTTTTATTGTGCAGTAAATACACATAAGAAAAAGTTAAGGGACCGCATACAATTTCGAACATATTCATTTCATTTGCTTTCAAACTGTCTTTATGATTTTTAAACAATTTAGAATATATTAAACCTGAACTGACTCAAACAAAACTGATACATAATTTGCAATTATTAAGCACTCAACATCAGTTTTAACATTCTCCTGTACTTATTCAGAAGCAGCATTTTTAATTGCACTATTTATAATACATCAGAAAGGTTCCTTTCCTGAACTTAAGTGAGATAAACTCTTGTGCTTATTTGGCAGACGTGTATGGGGTGCATATAAAACCAACTACGCTGCATAACCCATCAACAGAAGTAAAATACTTTATGCGAGTTTATTGAAGGATGAGATTGTCTTGCACCATCCAAATGACAAATTATCTTACATAATCACAATTCTGAATGCACAGAAGTCCACAGGATGACAGGATGCTTTCAACAAACCATATGTAGAATGTTATTTTGCTATCATGTTAAGCTCTATATGGTTCAACATATAATATGTACTTAATGAACAGACTATTTCTATATAAACACAGACCTAAACTGGTGCATCGGGAGATGGAATTATCATTTTTTGAGTTCTATCATGAAATTTCATGCACATAAAATTACCGGAGTTTTTTTGAGATTTGGGAGATTATTTCCAAATCCCAACAAAAACTATTGCAAATAAGTTCAATGATTCACAGTCACTGAAGAGAGCTGCACATAAAGACTGATGGCAGAGTTTATATTGTACATGGAATGTTCTACACAGTATCATTGAAAAGTAGACATAAACAAGTGAAAAGGAAAGTGCACAAGCAAACCAAAAGGAAAGCAAATCAACAACAATACAGTAGCATGCTATAATAGCTTAACACCATCCAGAAACTGTTAGGGTAAAATAAAAAATACCAAATAAGACAAAACAAATCAACCCCCAAAAATGTAAATACACAGAAGATGCACCAAGGAACAGAAAAAGAACAAGTCTTTGAAGTGTAACAAAAATCAGACACATGCATAGAAATGAGGATTTGCGTTGTGATAGTAAGATACCAGTCTGAGGCCTAATTTACCTTCACTGTCTGACATGGCATGCTGGAAGTCATCCATGATGAAGGCTATATCTCGATCATAGCCTCGAGTCCGTGACTCCTCCCTCATATGCTGCTGGACCTCAGGTAATGAATGGCTCGATCCAAACTGGTCCCTGGTATCTGCAGATATTGGTGGCAAGGGTCCAGCTGCTGCTCTTGCCATTCCCATTGGCTGTCCAACAGGACTGAGTGGGCTCTCCTCCTCTGAGTTCTGCGCTACTATTGGGATCCTTCCCCTGCTTTGGCTAATAGGTAGACTGGTGGGTTTAGCTCTTCCAGAAGGTGCTGCATGGCTAAAGGAAACATCTAAAGGTTCAGCTTCTTGGGCTTTCAGTCTTAAGGAAGAACTGGAAGAATCCCTTTTCAATGACAAATCGAGCCCATACACTGAGGAGGGCCTAGATGAGGGCCTAGATCTACTACCACTGCTATAAGACTTGTCTGCTTCATCTTGTAGTGTGGATCGCATTGTTGGACCTAGTGCAGTCCCAAGGCCTGCTCCAATGGATGACGTCAGTGGTGGCCCCATGTACTTCTGTTGGTCACTGATGTTTTTTCTAAGGCCATAAGTGATATCATCCTGAAGAAGCCTTGCCCTAGTAGTAATTCCCCCAAGTGTTGAAGTGCTAGAAGTCATATAGCTTGAATAGTCAGGCTCAAGGTCTCTGCTTTCTTGGATAGGTGAAAATTTTGTTAGTTTGGGGTCTATCAAGGTTTTCTTGTGTTTTGACTGCTTCTGGTAAAGGAGGGCTGCTGGGAGCTGCTTAGCAGCCTGTTTCTCAAGAGTAAGTCTACCTATGCTGTATTTTTCAGATTTTGGAAAATGCCTGTAGCTGCCCTCTCCATGGTAATACTGTGACAGGCCAGCCAGATGATCAAGACTTTCTGCACCTCTACGGAATTCTTGCTTTATCTGGTGTTTCAGAAGTTTGAGCTCATAAGGGTCCTCCATTGGGTCTTCATCCGCTTTAACATAGGAATGTAACCTAGAGGAAGTCTGCAGTGGTGCTAGGAAGTCTGACACTTCTTGTGCTCTCCTGGCCTCAGTTGTGCGAAGCAATCGATCTGTTTTGGTCAGATCTTTCTCATGGAGGCTAAAACTGGAACCAAGAGCTCCCGTTCCTTTAGTAAGTTCTCCTATATCATCAATCAGCACATAATTTCGGGGTGTATGGTGGTGGTCTATATCTGCATAGAACGAATCTGCAGATATGCTTGATATAGGGCTGCTTGCTATGCTGTTTCTCTCATCTAGTCCTATCCTTAAGTCCAAGGTAGAGTATTTACTGCCCAGCTGGGAAACTGCATAACTATTGTCAGTTGAAACAGGTGCTATCATGAGAGGCTGATTGCGAATTACATCATAGTTTGTTGTTATCTTAGGCTCCAAATATAATGTGGTCTGTCTTGGCTTTGGCTGTATTACCATCATCTGTGATGGGAGTTGATATGATGGCTGTTGAGATGGTGGAGGTTGAGCCTGTGGGGTAAAGGACATAGTAGCTCCTGTTTGGAATGCTGACTGGGTCTGATAGGGTGAAACCTGCTGGTGATACAAAGGCTGCTGTTGTTGGTAATGTGACTGCTGTGTGAACTGAGTTGGTGCTTGAGTTGGCAGGGCAGGAGATGAATACTGATATTGAGCATATGGGCTTGTAGCAGGGGCAAACTGTGTTTCTGGCTGGGTTTGTGGTGGCATAAACTGGTTAAATTCTGTCTGGGGTGCAGTACGTGGTCTTTCCAAGCCATGCTGAGTTTCTATTCTGGTTGACCTGGTATTATTAACTTCACTGTCTGACATATAATCACGTTCTTCTGCTACTCCTTGGAGATAGGCACGCTCTCTCTTTTCTCTTTCTTTTAGTAGGGCTTCTTTCCTCCTATTAATGCCCATTTCCAAGTATCTCAGCTTGGCATCTATTTCTTTTTCCTCCTCATCTAGCTCTGCTTGCTTCTTCCTAAGCTTGGCTGATTCACGTTCAACCAGGTCCAATTCCCTGTCTATATCCTGAAGAATTTTGGCTCTGGCCATAGTGGTGGTCCTACAAATCCTTCTCCGTGAAACTGATCCCACAGAAGTATATGGGGACTGAGTTCCTGCTGTCGCTTCCTCTGGAGGTGGGTTGGGCAGAGTCCTCTTCACCTTCTTTTGAGTGCTGGATGGAGTCAGGCTTGAAGAGCCTTTTGACTGCAACAGAAGAAACAAGACTGAATCACTATTCTGGACTGAAATGAACCACAAGTTATTTAAATTTTTTCAGGGTATGGCTTTATAACTTAACCACACGCTTTCCTTTAGACAGAGAAAATTTTGTATCTGTGATTAAGCAGCAGAAAATGGCAAGGAAAAGGGCTGTCAGTCTGCTAAAGATGAGCAATCTAGTGCAAAATAAGCGTGACACTCACTAGGACTTTGTTTAGCCTAAGATTAAAAAAATCTACTTTATATTCTTAAAATTGAATCAACAGTAATTTAAAAGTTTTTTTCTTTTTTTTTTTAATTTTTGCATGCTTAAACATATTCAATGCATATGTGCATGGGAGGGGAATATATATATACACACATCTCCCTTTTATATAACATTTAATTTAATAAAAAATTCGTATCAGTGTACTTATATACACATTCATGTCTAAATTCATGTATAATATGTATAGTCAAACAGATGACTGAGCCAGACACTGAGTGCATACCCATAAGCTATAACTTGTACTGAAATCCAGACAACATAGCAGAACTTTCTAGTGACAAGACAGGTAGTTCTCACATGATCTTGTAATTTTTGCCTCATATTTGATGCTAAATAAATGTATTTTCAGGGGATTTCCTTGTGCCTTACAAAACTGGTATGAACTTTCTTCAGTTCACTGAAGACTTTCGTAAATGAAATTTGCTCCCATTAGAAAGCTACTGTTTAAAACTTAAAAAAGGTTAAGCAGTATAAAATTACAGCAATTTAATTCTGTCCAGATGCTCCGACTTCCTCACAGTTAACAGTGGAATAGTGACTCATCCTGATGTTGAACTATCTACCTTTGGCTGATAAGTAATTCTTTTTGAGGTGCCAATCTCTCTTCATCAGCTAGGAAAGTAGACAATGCAACTGGTTAGATGCAATTTATTTTGCACCCTAAAGTACAAAATGTTTTTGAAATTTTTTTTTAGTTTTGAAGTTTAGGCTCCCACGCAATGTACACAGAATAAAAAGGAGGACCTGAATGATTTTGAAATTGTATCCTATCTCCCTAATACCTTCTTACAAATTTTGCCTTAGCAAAGGAAAAGAGATTGATCTACACACATACACTGAAACAAAAGAAAAATCGGCTCAGCCATTACAGAATGCAGACATATTAATAGCGACATATGGAAACATTTTAGCCCATCTTAAAAAGGGAAGAATAAAAAACAATATTGACTCTCCTGCCTCTGCAGGCAAGAACAGCATTTTTGCAAGCATTAACTGCTTTTAATTAAAAATGGCATTTCTTTGAAATAAATGCTACTTCATTCAGATAAGATATCAATAAAATTAATTTTAAGTAGGAGTTTATAAATCAGTATTTTCTCAGTTTTTTTTCATATGGCATCAACCAACTGCACAAGTTTTAAGAAGTGTCAGCAATGCCCTTTTGCTGCTCCTCTGTTACCTAGCTTTAGCAAATTACAATAATCAACACATGGTTTGCCATGAATCTTTAAGGAAACATTCACTACCTTTTCAAGTGGCATTTAAGCTCTTTTATTCTTTTCATCTAAATTCCATCAACTTCTGCATGTTTCAGATTTCAATAAAAGTAATTTAATATTTTCAGCTTCCTGTGGCCATTTCACAAACCCATGTTGTGCCAACAAATCAAAGGAACTAATTTTCTCTTGCTCAGTGTGTACTTATAAGCAAAGACAAATTAATCATCCACAGTAGGTTTAGTTGGCTAATGATTTGTATTGTAAAATCAGTGTAATACCACTGTTATTTCCCCCTCCTGAACTGAAATAGGAATCACAGATGGTGAAGCAGTCACAGATGGTCACTGGTATTGGGAAGCGCTATTAATAACACAGTCATTAAAAGGTCTGCAATACTTTATGGAATTAATATTTTCAGATGATAGTTAAGTTGCTGATGCATAAATCTCAGTGTTAGATTACTATGCATTTTGTAAAAAAAACCCCATATTTTGTTTATAGATCTCTCTGTATATGAAGAAAATTAGACTAACAGACATTACAGGAAGAAGTACCACTTGCTTTTAAAAAAGTATTGATAACCTGTAGTTCTCAGCTACTATTCTCACAAAAGGCATGTCTTAATAACTCTTACTTGATATTTATATTGGGAAAAGAAAAAAAAGTATTTTAGTACTGTGATAAAATGTGTGCCTTTTTCATCTTACCGGATATTTCAATCATCCCTTATATTAGCACGCTCCCTGGAAACTGTCTTAGAATATTGAAGGGAAGTTCAGCTGCAGTGTTTTGACAGACAACTTTAAAGTGGCTGTTATTAGTTTTTGCATTTCCTTTGAATTTGTTAAATAGCATGGGAAAAAAAAAAGACAAGCTAGGGCTGATCGCCAAATTCTAATCTCTTTATCAAAAAGAATATAGGAGTGGAAAGGAATAATTCTGCTGTCTAGTCCTATCCCTGTATTTTTGGTCCTTGTCTCACATTTATAATGTTACATTCATTTTACATTTGAAGTACCCAAAGGAAAGATGGGGCAGAAACCTTCTTGAGACCACTCTGAAGCCACATAAACCTATCAAATACAAGCAGGCATTCTTAGACCTTACAACCACTGGTTAAAAGTTAAGTTAGATGCCAGACAGGCAACCTTAGCAAGCTCTCTGACTGAATAAACAATGAAATTTTCTACTATATTTTATCATGTTTTTCATCTTAATTCTAGTCAGTTTACTTCTAGCTATGTATTAGCATCCTCACTAATTTTTAAAAATAATTTTTTATCTAGCAAATGATCACTCTAAATGTTGACTGTAACTTTCAAAAACTAGAAGCAAATTATTCTGTTTTTTGTTTTACCATGGCATTGATATAAATGTTATTACTTTATTGTTGACCCATGTATAATTTTACATTGGTCTGGGATATCCCTTCAGGATGGACTTAATGGTAATTAGATCTGCTACTGAGGCAAAGCTGGCCTTGTTAAAATAAGGCCAAAGCTCGTGCCTGAAATGAAGCTACAGAGATGTTCTCCCCACTACTACAAACTAAAGAAATGAGGAATAAACAATCTGCCCCTTCCACCACCACTCCTTAGGCCTAAGAAAGTTTTGAAATAAACATAGGAGAAAGTCTTCTCAGTCTTGCAGTTCAGTGACAAGATAACATCACAGTAAGGAAGTGAAAACACTGAGCTGAAGGTTGCATGCAAACAGATTTAGCAAAACCTTCCTCTTCTGCCGTGCCAGTACACATTCGTCTTGACATGAGTTATTATCTGAGTTTGAATTTATAGAGGTCGTCTGGACAAAGGCTTTTGAACCCTGTTAACTTGTGTGGTGACTTCGGAATAACTCCTTTGCAAGGACCATCCTGTTCCTTGCGAATCTTTCTAAAAATACCTTTTTCTATCTATTTTTGTCTCTTTTAATTTGATGTCATTGTTGACAAAGCCAGCAAGACTCTGACCCACTACAAAAATCAGTCAAGTACCAGGAAGTACTATTATGTTCTGCTGCTTTATATCTGTTTTAAAGAGATAATTTACTTTGGGGGACAGAATTGCTTAGGATACCTGGGGTGAATTTTTACCTCTAAACACTGTGTTTGACTCTAGCTACACAATCTTTCTTGTCCTCTTCTCAAATGAGTTTTTGAATATGATATACTGCTCTCCATTCAGGTAGCCATGTTTGGATATTAGCTTTGTTTGCTCAGAAACTCAGCTCACACACTTGAGCATACAACTCTTGCATACTTCCTGCATGTTTTGAATTTTACTGGTAAAAATGTAATCCTTATTATTCATTCCTCTTTTAAAATTTTCTGTGATCACAACACAAAAAAACTTCAACTTCTTCTTTGGTCCTATTTAGAGGTGACGAAACAGACCTGTACTTCCATATATCTTTTTGTATAAGTAGGGAAAAATCCTGAAAATAATGTATACAATATGAATACATATTTGCATTTGCAAATGGCAATTACAATTGTGATGACAGCATCTTATTAGTTTTCCATCACCAGACTCTCTATGTAATAGACATGGTGATGTCAGACTACTACAGCCTGTGATGCTGTGAAAAGCAAAGGTAAAATGGATTATAGATGAGGCTACTCCTCTGCCACAGTCCCCAGAAGACTCAACAGCATGGTGAAAATCCTGTTTTATACTGTAAAAGAACAAAAAATCACCCTCTGCAGGGCTAGATTTCCTGAAAAAATTAATGTTGGTTTACAACAGACTTGAAATGGCAGCAGAAAGTGGTCTGTATTCTGATTTTTCTGCTACCAGAAAAACAATGCAAATAATACTTTTTGTCTTCAAAAAAGGACCATGCAGTCAATAAACTTGCTCAGAAAACTTAGGCCTAGCATCAGGTTGAGAGATGAATGCCGATGTGTTAAATGAAATTATTGGGAACAAACTGTTTTCATTGGATAAGATGGCAGGTAGTGGAGGGATAGAAATTATGCCCCCATTCAGAAAAAAAATCACCTAAGGTTGGGAGAAATGCATATTGTTCATGTGAAGCCTGTGCTGTAGCTCACTTTTCAGCTCTCAGATCTTGGATTTTTTCATGTAACAAAAACCTTCCCAAATGCAACCTCTCCAAAGCCCCAAAATGCACAGTTAAAATTGTAATTTTAACACAGCTGTTCTACTTAAAAAAGGGTTGTGTTACTCAGTATTACAGCATGTGCTCTTCATTGTTAGAAATGTATCAGAAGGAAGAGTCAGAAATTTTGGCAATTCATTATTTTAAACATTTAATTTACTACAAAGAATCCATGAAAATCTGTTATCATTCATTAAGGATTTTTCGCTAATTTAACAGCATCTTTAAAATTGCTTGCAAATGAGACCTAACTTCTAAAGATACTAACATATACACTAGTATTAGATTACTTCATCTTAAGTATGGAATCCTTAACTATATCTTCTTATAGGTGCAGAGGTTCTGAACGGTGTTTTTTAACTTGTCCTGTGCAAAGAAAGTTTCTCATTTAAGTTTTTACAGACGCTTCTGGACTTAATGTCTATTATGTGGTAACTGCTGATGAGAAGGCATTAACAAACATTGCAGCAAGAATATTGAGAAACTTCTCTGCACTGCCTAAGGCTGACATAGGAGCACTTCTATGGCATGAAGAACCACAGAGGATGGGAACCTTCCAATGAAGCCATCAGGTTAAGGGAAGCAGAGGAGTTGTGTATGGTAAGGAAAATATATAGAAACATGTATTTAATAAAATCTGGTCTCACCAGCAGTGCTGAGAATGGAGTAATACATGCTCTGAACAAATTCTAACCAACAGTAAAACCTTGTCATACAACCAGTACTGCCTTGGCTTGTGTGCCATTGCTGGCAAGGGTAGTGGAAGATTAATTTGATGAGCTGAATTTGGCCTTGTATCTGGGAGTGAAATACCCTGCTTCATGAGTAATATACTAAAGCTTTCCTTTAATGTAACTCTTGTCTTTTTCTTTTCTGAAAGTATGTTGCTCTGGGGACTGAGCAGTCAGGCAGAAAACTAGTTTCTAAATCACTACACAGCAGCACTGAGATGCCAGTCAGTCTGATTTTCTGTCTTAGGGTTTTTTTTTTGTTGTTTTTTTTCCCACTCTTTTAGAGGCCTCTAAAGATAAATTTCTTTTCTGTTAACACCAATATACAACTTTAAGAAACAGTCTATTCCAAAACAATAAGGATTTTTCATTTTTTTTTTGCTTTCCTTCATGCCAGTCAGTCATTCATTTCTCAGATAAGCACTTTTGTACTTTCCATCCCCTTACTCCTTTCATTTTCTCTGTAAAATTGTTTGAAATTGCCATTTCCACTTCAAATGCAAGGGGGACAGCACAGTGCACTTCCTAACAGCTGACATGACGTGAGATATCAGCTTCTTTCCTCCGTTAAACACATAAAAGCCCATATGCTTCTTTTGATCTTGAGGGAAGAAGAGAGAAATTCAAGGAAATTAGATATGCAAACTACAGACAGATGTGGCTCTTTCACTGTGATTTTCAAAGGGATCTAAATCTACATTTCATCTACTTTATGAGAGCAGACGTAATAGTTGTTCCCAGTTGTTTGCACAGAAGACAGTTTTACACAGACTAACTGATTTGTGATTCATTTGGAACAGGACTGAAAAATTTGCCTGTAAAGAGTAATGGGGCAATTCCCTTCTCAATTTCTAAAAATTTGAAATAGCAGTTTAAATCAGCAGTAATACATTATTGAAAAATCAGTTTGTGAGAAAAAATGAAATCCAGTGCTTTGAAACTCTGATGTAAATAGTGTAATTGGAACAACATTCCATGTATGTGCATTCAAAAAGTTTTAGACAACATACACATTATTCACAAGCTTACATTTTAATTCCCTTACCCTACACGTACAGATCATGTCTATACTGTTTGCTTTTTCTGCTCACCAAAGACATTCCTTTTTCCCAGTTACCTAAGCACAATTCACCACTTTTTGTAATTTTTTTTTCTTTCATAGCTTAAGCCTTATGCCAAAGCAAAACATTTCGTGCTAACTCACAGTACTGTTACCTTCAAAACTCATAATTTTCTTTTTTATTCTTAATTTCTTTTGCCCTCTGCTATCCTTTGCTATTTATCTTTGCAACCATAGTACTTCTCTTTGCAAGGTGCACTGGGATAGGAGTTTATGTGAGAGATTCACTGTCCAGTTGTATTAAATGTATACAGAAGTACAGGTATCTCAGTTACTTTGCAATGGGGAAAAGTCTTTGGCAGATTGATTCAGACAATGGGCTTCTGTCAAGCCAACAGAAAGAGTCAAACTGTCAGAGTTGAGAACTGCTTCTGCATTGAAATCTCTTTACCAAGTGGGCTCAATATTTAACTCACCATTCAATCTCGGAAAAAGAAGCAAAGGAAAAGGAAGGGAAAGGGGCAAAGCAGAGGAGAAGGGGAAAAGCCTGTCCTCAGACCAGAAGAACATGGTCAGAATTTCTTTTCTGGATGACAAATACAGATTTCATACTTTGCTATAAAAGGCTTGAAAACATTGCAGGAAATATACAGCTGCTGTGTAGGCAATACCTACTGATGCTTCCTAAATGCTCATCTTTATACGCTTTGTACTAAGATATGTTAAATATTCTCAAGTATTTTATTTATATATCAGCATACTAAAAACTATTGACAGACTTCACAGAAACAAAACGCTATTCTACCCTTGTTGCAATACTATGTTTTCATAGTATTTCTATGTATTTCACAGTATCAACTCCAGCTCAAACTCTGACAGCTAAAGTACTACAGTCCTAGTCCAGGGCCAAGGCCTGATAAAGAATTTAAAACAAATCTCTTTGGCTGTGAATTTAAATCTTTCCTCATTTGCTAATTACTTTAAAGAAGATATCCAATTTTTGTTTAAAAGAAAAAAGGAACAAAATGATGGATTTTTCTATACACCATCTTCGACATGACTCAGGAAAGTTTCTGAAGAGGAGATTTTTTAAGCATATTCCACTTTGACAACCCAAAAGATTATGATATAAATGACAAAACAGAGGACAAGGTATATAGGAGCCTATGTATTGCATAACAATAACTTGAACACGAGAAAGATTCACTACATGGAGAAATAAAAATGGCAAAACTAGAATTTCCCTGAGGCAGGTGCTTAACAAGACAAAGCCTGCAGATTCATGGTGACTATGTACGATACTGTAACATTGTATGCTACACTACAACATAATTAGTGTTTCTTATCAGTCACCACTTCTTCTTCTCCCCTCTGTATTTTCACTGACAGTTTAAAAGGCATTTTGTATAAATACAGAAGTGAAAATACTCAGAACTTCTCTGCCTTATCTGTTATCAGAAGTTATCAAAAGTTCTGTGATGTGGATGGACAATTTGATGCCTGTGATAGATTAAGATACAGATATTGTTTGCACATGTTGAGCCCTGTCTCCAACACAACCCATTTTTCAATTTAACTAACTAATAACAAAGAACTGTAACTTAGTAATATGTTTCAATGCAGAGACCATGTGATTCTGCCATTGGTAATTGAAATAAGCTATATTAAAGGATATTGTACCAAAATACTAACTTAGCCAAAAAGCTACTTGTGGCAGTAAAGAAAGGCATCTTTATCTTCAAATCACAAAATCCTTGAAATAAATCTTTCTGCATTTAATGAAATAGCCTTATCATGGGCTCATTAATAGTGATCAATAATACACTGTTTCTCATAATGTAACACACAAATTATTATGTGTCATACCCCTCAGTCAGAATATTTCACTTTATTTGAAAGTCAGATCTCATCTATGGAAAATTTTACCAGATTATAAAGAATATTTTCCCAGCAAATGAGAATATACTTTAATTTTTTTTTCCCTTTGCAATCCAACTGAGAATCCTGGCCAGAAAATACTCGTGAGAAAAATTCAGAACAGTTTATACTTATCAGTATGATATGCATATGCTGAATTAGCACCATCTGTTTTCAACAGATATGAGGCTACTTTGCAAACTTTCAGCTACAATTAAAAAAAAAACCAAACCAATAACTAAAAAATCCTGAAACAATCAACACCAAACCCCCCTTTATCTCTGAAAGAAAGAAAATATCAATCTTGTTTTACAGGGAAAAAAAAAACCCAAACAAAAATGCTGTGAGAAAATCTTGGCTTTTTCTGCCTCTCCTTCACTACAGACTTCCTCCAAAGGGCGGTAGCTGACAAGACACCACATGCTGTGCCACAGCCCTTGTTTGTTCACAAGAGTGAGGATTCATCTGCTGAAGCACAGGCATCATGTGCAGAGTTAATCTGAGCTAGTCCTGCAGACTACTGAACTGAAAGAAAGTGCAATTTTTCTTCAGCTCACGCCATAATCACACCTGTTTCTCTTGCCAGCCGTGGAAACAGCCACATGTAACACAGATGTCACCTGTAAATGTCTCAAGACAGGAGGTCATTCCCGCTCACCACAATTAGAGCAATTTCAGTTCCTGCTTTTGGCTCTTCATGAAATATCTGCTTGAAGCAGAGTTTTAATCCTTTTACTTTTTTCAGGAGTCTCACCACCTCTTCAGTTCTTCAGAAATGACACCTCTCCTCAGCAATCAAAGGTTCTGGGTTTGGCTCAGTTTGATTGTTCAGGCAATATTTACTTTATTCTGTACTCATCATGCTTTACTTCCCCAGTCTAAGATTAAAGGTGAGCAGAGCCCTGATCAACCACTTTCTCTAAGTCTGGTTCATGCTGGTGAACAATGGCCATGCAGCTGCTGCTGTAAGGCACAGATTAGACAAATCCACCAAGCGCCCACCTGCCTAATTCAGGCCTTTCAACATCCACCACAGCTAAGCGTTCTTTTCGTCTTTTCTGCTCAGCCCTGGATTCATCCATACTACTGTGCACCTGCAGAATGGTCTGCATCAAATACCTCCCCCTCTTTCCAGAAGTGCCTTAAAATTACCAATGCAACACATTCTGTTGTAGGAAAGCACATTTCTTACTCAGCTCTGGTACTATATACCATGGTTCCAATATTACACACTTTTAGAGTAGAATAGAAACAAAAGGAAGTTTGGGAAACTTTCCTTGGCTGCTGATACTTGTCTTCCAGGCTTCATTCCATTACAACAACCCACCAGCTTTCAGGTCTTGCAGTAAACTCTGCATAACACCCTTTGCCTCAGCTGGAAAAGTTGATTCCTCCTTCAATTCAGGTTGCAAGTATATTTCTCTCTCTTCTCTGCAGTTTCTCAATGTCTCCTTAAACTTCCTTCTGCCTGAAACTTCTTTCCTCTCTGCCCCCATCCCTCATTTTCTGAAGCATAAGAATTCCCCCTAAAATACACTCAGTTGATCCCAGGGCAGGCGTAATCCTCACACCTTTTAAAGAAATGTAGCTGAACCTGACAACAAACACACAGAGTAGATCATCTGCCACAGATGGCTAAACTTATGAGGTGTGAAAACTACTCACAGTATGTCCGGATTTTCCATTACACTTTTTCTACAGTGAGAACATGTACCAGCCAGACCACACAAAACTCCACATTCCTATTCTTATTCTCATATAAAAATGGCACTTCCACTTTGATACAAATCCATTTCCAAGTGACACGAATTAAACAAAACCAAATTAACCTCTCCTCTCAACCCACCCCTAACCTTCAAAAAGCCAACTTTTAAAGAAAGCAGTAACACTTGAATAAACACATACATAAATCTGCTCTACTGATACAACACAGAGCATCTTCTCATGGAAGAAAAACAGCTTTCACTGTGTTACCTGTTAAACAGATAACAAAGTGAAACAGATTACCTGTCTTTTTTTTTTCCCAAACAAAAGTGTTTTAAAAGATATGAAACCATTTTTTCAGAGTTTAGTTTTTGTTTGGTTTTTTGTTTGCTTGTTTGTTTACTTTTACATGTATTCTACTCTCTGTGGATACTGCACCAGATTTAATCCATGGAGCTGAGAAACAGAAGTGGAAAATGCTTCACCATTTGCATTTAAAACCAGATTGGATATCAACTTCATCTCTTCACCAAAGAAATCCAGAGAAGGCACTCAGCTCAGTCTCGATTAGCTCAACTGAACAAAATTGAAAGTCCTGATTTTTAGAACATCCTCTATCTCCTCTTTTTAAGCATACATGGAGATGATATTTATATTTGATTATTTTACTAATTATGAAATATAATTTCTATTACTAGCACTAAAATCTACATTCATTTTCAGAGGAGGAAATATTCCACTCCTGGATAAATTGCATCAGATGACAACCTCGTATGCAATGTGATATTTAATCCAACTGTGTAGGGCTGAGAAGAAGAAAGCAGTAACCGTTAATGAATTTTCTTCCTACTATTTTAATAGCAATTATACTATTTTAGAATCATGACCTTCCTCTTCCCATTTCTGCTTATTGTGACAAGCAGGACAAGAAGATAGAAAGTTGGCAAAGACTACTTTTAAACACTAATGAAGCTAAAAATAAAGAGAAGGCAGCAGAAAAATCAGAAGTTAATGTGAAAGATGTGCCATTTTCAGTTTCTAAACCTATATATGAAAAAAAAAAGGAGAAATTTAATTCAGCAGCAATATTTCAAGGCACGAAATAAAAATGAAAATTCTTATGGTTGGCCTGGAATCTAGGATATATATTCACTGCATATACAAAAGGAAAAAGGCTGTTTTCTTCCCCCTTATTTTCAGATCTCCTGCTATTCTTTTTCCAAACCATTCTTTGTCCACTGATGCCATAGGTCAGAAAAAATCCAGGTAAAAAGTAGCTCTGCTTGATTATATGGAGATGGACTATACCAATCACCCTAAACATGCAATGTAACATTTCTTACTACAGAAACACAGGAAATTATCAGTAAAAGATGTTCACAGAATAATCACAGATTTGAGTTGTTTCCCTTCTCCATTGTTTTTATCTGTTTATTTCACGGTTTTAAAATTTCTAGCAAAGTTGGAGTTTACAAAGAAAAGAAAATTAATGAAACCCTGAAATGCCTGTAATCATCAAAATGCACATTCTAGACCAGTGGAAGAGCAAGAGCTGAAAAATTGGTCTAAACCATCCAAAACTAATGGCTACTGAATATATTAGTGACACCTTATCTTCACAAAGTATCAGGCTTTGCAGTCATGTCATTCTGTATTTTTTGGGATGTTAACGGGAAGTCAAATGATTGTTCTGAAGTCTCAAATAGTCTGATGTTCACTGTGACCTATAGCAGCCTGAGGCACAGTGTGATGATACATCCCCTTACAGATAAGAAATGACATTATTTACGGGTTGAAAGCAAAACTGTTGGGTGCAAGTGTGATTTGTCAGTGATCTGCTCCCAAACACTGAAAAAGGCAGAAGTGACTCATGGGTTTTAGCTGGTGAGGATGTCAAAAGAAAATTTTTCTGGAGACACAGATCTCCAACATAAAAAAAGTTTAAGAAAAGAGTATTACGCACATCGAGAACAAGTGAGGGATGTGGAATATCAGGATAAACAAGAACTCTTATTAGTTAATATTTAGATGGAAAACAAGAAAAAATGGCTAAGCATGAAAATGGTTTTTCTAAACATTCATTGCACAATGCTACCACTGAGAACTTTAACTAGGTTTGTAAAATTCAAGTGAGGATGCACTCCTTTATCCCCAAGGTAAGAACCACTGTGGAAAGAGGTCTTGACTTTTAAAAAATAGCAAGTCAAAGGATGGAAAGACAAGAAGCACAAACTTCGAACAGTTGGCTCCTGAAAGTCCCCATCCAGTAATAGGCCATAATGGTATGTTTAATAGCACTGTAGAAATGAGGAATGCCTACTTGAAACACTAAATAACTGTATGTTAGACAGTGTCTGATGTAGGAAAATAGTTTTGATCATTAGTTCACCTATATAAAATCAATGGGTGCAGAGACTTTGTTTAAATTTGTCTTTTTTTGAGTCAAATCTGATTTTCTGGGCATCCTAATATTACTAGCCTTTAGGAGCACCTAGATCTAAATGAGAAAATTAAAAAAAAATATTTCTATTTCATATTTTGCAAATTGTGAATAATTTTGGTATTCATTTGGTGTTATTTAATTATGAATATTGCATATTATTTAAGCAAAGCAACATCTATTAGCTGAAATATTTTGATCCTTCAAAAACGATGATGTTTAAAGGGTCTCAGCTTTATTAGCCATGTACTTATTTGCCTCTGAGCTAAGACTGACAAAAAATTATTGTTTAGCATCAATCATGCACTGATTTTAGAGCCTTGGACAGACTGGGATAGTGAACATCAAGTCATCTTCCATGATGAACATTGCTGTTATACAATTTCTAAGTCATCAAGTGAAGTACCTAAATGGTTTTACTTCATTTTCAGGTGACCTTTTCATGTTCATAGATCTTTGGTAAGACTATAAACAAAAGAGCTTTCTATAAACATTACAGAACTCCTAAAACTTACAGCACCAGCTGTTTGTATTTCATCAGGAAATATGAAATAATTTAATTTTTAGATCCCTCTTCTGAAAGCATGGCAATCATTCTAGTACCTTGCTGTACTTATAGCAGCCAGGAGCCAGGCTGCTGAACAGTGACGAAGATTATCTCAAATGGCAAAGCACTGATGGCATTCACCTCACAATGCATCATCTAGGAGACCTGTGTGTTAGTGTGCAATTCCTTACTGTGTCGTTTGAACATCATTTTACACATAAAGACTAAGTATTGAATTCATGATGAAACATTTTTCTTTATCTGCTCTTCTCTCTTTCTGGAAAACATTAAATCACTTTGTATCAGCTGACTATCTCATTTTTTACTGGAAATACACAACCTAGTCATTGTCATGGAGGAAAAGCTGAATTAGATGGATTTTGATCTGAAATTGTGTTGCAGATTCTATCCTCATGAAACTGATTTCCAATTGTTGAACTGCATATGAAAAAACCAAAACACTTGAAACCCTTCAACTTGTTCTTAAGTCTATTCTTCCATCTGTGTAACCAGCTCAGGAGAAACTATAAAGCACAGAATTCAATTTGCTCATTCTCAGTTGGCCACTAAATTTACAAACTGTGTTTAAAAGTTGAATATTCTGAACGGTTGGAAAAGCATTTCTAACATACCTCTTTAAAAATGCTTTGAAGTTTAATGCTAAATTGTTGGTAATCCTATATTTTCAGCAGAAAATTCGCAACTGTTGAAAAAGACTTTCAGAAATAAGGATCAGAAATATACAGAAATATTTGAAAGCATTTACATGTTTCTCACCATGACATAAGTACAAAATGTTTAGGACAATGAAGTTAAAACATACTTCTTGTCAAATTTCTACTTTTTGTGAGCAGGACACTTTTCTTGATTCACCTTATTTCTTAATTTATTACTAATTCCAATATCTGGGTAATATAACATATCAACATGGCTAAGATACACATCGAAAGTTACTGGAGACTGATAAAAACAGAATCACAAATCTGATGCAAAAATGAGCCTTCCAGAGTCTCAGCTATTCTACTGATATCTTCAGCTCAATTCAGAACTTTTCTAGATATCAAACTCCTTCTGGGTTTTGAAGCAAATGGAGCTGATTATTGCCATCTGTCACTTTCCCCATTCGACCATTTACTTTACTGACTGCATTGTCCATACTTCCAGCACAAGTCAGACAGTTGAAAATCCTTCTCCATTAATAAAAACGTTCTTCTTTTTTTTGTTTGGTTTTTTGTTTTTAAAATATTTCCAGTGGGAATGGGAAGTAATGGAAAAAACAACCCTGGGTTGTCTGGTTTTGGTTTTGGTGGGGTATTGTTTTTATTGTTTTTAGTTTTTTCTTTTAAATGAGATAGGAAAAAATGGGTTTCAAGGGAATCACTATCTATTTTTTCAGCTTGAGAATGACCAGGTCCTTTTTTTTTACTTTCTGTCCACAGGCAGCTGAAAAACTATCACTGCATTTTTTTTCTCTACCATACAAAACTCCTTTTTTTCTTCCTGTGCAAACTTTGAACTTCTTCAATATAAAATTCAGATTTAAAGGTTATTTTCTACCAGAAAGCTTCCAGCAGTACTATTTAAATCATTTAAATGAATAGCCTTCCTTTCTGTTCACATTCTATCAATTTAGGCATTCCATTTTTTATAATAATCAGAACTGAGAGATTTTGTTTTAAAGTAAGGGCAAAAAATCCTCCTCATATTTGAAATAGTGAAATAACCAATACAAAGAAAAAAAGTCTAATTTCCTCAAGGCATGATCCACAGCTGACTGAATTAACAGAGTGTATCATTAACTAGTAAAACTAGTAAAAGATAGTAAAAGCCATGTTCTAAGAAATTCCAAAATAAAAATGCATTAATGACTGCCAATTAGAATTTGGGATTCTGATGTAACTTACAAGTGTTTTGGCAGTGTTCTATCACTTATCCTTCAATTCTAGCTTCTTATTATACTTGTATAAAACATAGAAATATTTTTATGTCATATTTTCTAAAGAAGTATTTCAGAGAGATGTTTTACAGAATACTGTCACTGGATTTTGGGGAAATTTTTCTTCAAGTCTATTTACCCATAACAAGAGAAAGAAAGAGACATTTTCTAATCTATGAGTTAAAAATCTAAAATACATTTATAAAAGACTTTCTCTCTATAATGATGACAGATATTGAGATATTAGAATTTATATATCACCTATGATTACATGCACCCAAAAAATACTAGTTTTTATTATCAAACAATGATTTCTTAAAACTTAAGTGTATTAAAAAAAAAATCTAGAAAAAATGGAGGAGGTTCTAGCCAAAAAAATACCAACCCAAAACCCCAAACCCAGCAATTTCCCAAATTACTCTAACTTAATTACGGGGTTTGAGAGCTTAATGGGGGGCATAGACTAGTGTTTCCTGAACTGTACTGTGTATTTCTTTATAAGGCTGCATAGGAAGTGCTTGAGGAAATGTAATTTGCTTCTGAAGTGAAGCAGCACAGCAGTTTGAGTGTGTCTGCACTCAAGCTAATGAGAACAACAATGCTTACTGGAAGAGAAGGACCCAGATGGGAGAGTTTCCCAACTCTTCCCACCCTGTTTTATATCCACACAAAGCATTAAAAATATCATTTAGAGAGCCCAGCATAGGGCCAGTAAGATGGTCAGGGCTTGAGGGAGAGTGTCTGTTCGAAGAAGAGAGGTTAAGGGAACTGAGCTTGGAAAAAACACCTAATTGCTGTCTTCAACTCTCAAATGAAGCAGTATTGGAAGGACAGTCAGACTCTTCTAAGGGATGCACAATGAAGGACAAAAGGCACAAGCTGCACATGGGAAGTGAAGCACTCTTTGACATGAGAGCAGTGAATTCTCAGAACAGAATGCATAGAGGGACAGTAAAATCTCCATCCTTGGAGATTTTCAAAATTCAACTCAGCAAGTCCTCTAGACATCTGATCTAACTTAGAAATCAGCCTAGCTTTGAGGTCAAAGTGGGACTGCATGACATCCACAGCACCTTTCCAACCTGATTTTTTGGTGATCTGTGATGACTGAGGAGTTTAGATAGGCAATGTTTTCAAAATATTTACAGGCACCAACATCTTGATGTTGGTGCACAACACAGTGCCAAGATGCTGTGTAAGGAGTGCAAGATTAGGGACTTCAGTATTTATTTTAATTAAATAAAATTAAATTAAATTTGACGTTCCATTACTGCAGAGTCTCTGAGGTAAAAGAATACTATTAGTCATGTGTGCAAAATACCCTCCAGAAAAGTCATTTGCCTTTTTAAATATATGTATATGTGTGTGTGTGTGTGTGTGTGTGTGCGAGTGTATACACATATGGTAATAATGCTACTTCTCTAACATTGTCAAAACTTCTTATTTTCCTTGGTGAGTTTTTGGGCCAAATGATGAAGAAACAGGAAGAAAAGAGAAAAACTCTGTTCTGCCTAGGTTATCATTCCTCAGACAAGCAGTGCTCAAACAGGCTGCAGGAACATAAGGACTCAGAGCAGCCTACACTACCACTGTCACAAGAATTACTTTTACTGCCTAAAGAAATATCTGAAGGCATTACAATAAAATTCTCTATACTACATTGTGCTTGATCAAATGGGCAAAGGACAAACTCACTGATTCCATTCCATTCTTCCTAGAAGACCACGATATTCCTGCTGCTGTTTGTAACTTAGGAATCATAAAAGGAGCATCAGTATGATGTAAGTGATTAACCCAGACAGTAAAATTTTGGAAAAAAAGACAGTCATTGCTTCTAACACCAACTCAGACAAGGAGCGTAATTTTATGTCACTGTTGCCTTCTTACACCACATATATACAGCAAAACCACAGCTATGAAGGAGGGAACAGAAAACGTGTTCCAGAAAATAATGAAGTAATTATTAATTCCAAACTACCTTATGACTTCCTGAGCCTTATGTCACTGTGTTTTAATAATGCTATACTGCAGTTGAAAATAAACACTCAGTCTTGAAATAGTCTTCCCCGCACTAAACTTAAATTTTAGGTGGATAACTCTCATTCTGATTCACTCCATCCATCACCCTTCCTGACTATCTTTTCACCTCTGGCAACTGCTGACTGTCTAAATCAAGGACTTAGCCAGATTTAGACAAATCAGACCTGTTAAACTTCTCATCCCACACACACACACTAAAGAAATCCTCAGCATATAATCCTCCTTCAGACCTTCCTCCATACTAGTTATTAAATCTCAAACCCTGCCTTCAGTCTTAGTCAATGGCTGGCCCATTTAGCCTGCTTGGCCATAATGCCCCAGGGAGAAGGTTTGCCAGGCAGTGTAAGAGCACCAGCACGCCCAGTGCTTGAGCTGGATTTGGCATCAGCAAACAGCTTGCAAAGTGAGTAAGGTGAGATAATCAAAGCTGTATTTTGATAGGAACCACTTAGATCGGATGAGAGAGAGAGTGTCAGAGAAAGACCAGCTGGGAAACAGAAGTAGGGTTTAGCAAGGAGATTAGAGGGAATATATGGACAGATGGAGAATGTGAGCAGAAACTGAACTGAGACCCGAACTCATGATGTACAAAATGCAAGAAGTTCTGAAGGAGAGCCAAAAGGCAGGCTTCCTCTGCAGTCTCACACCAAGGGAGAAATTTCAGGCTCTGCATTAAAATTTCACAGAGATGTCTAAGCCATATCTTGTGATAGACTTACCCCTGTATTTGGAGTTTTAAACACTTGACTTAGGTAGCGCAGCACTAACCAAACTGGCTACTGTTAGTTCCTCTCTCATAGCTTCATTCTAAATGCAGGGATTGCTAGCACTTACCATGCAATTATGGATTCCACCCCCTGAGCTGAACTTTGCAGCACGTAAATCACATTTTTTACCAGAGTTCGGCTCCTTCTTGGCAACAAAATTGGAAATTATTTGGAGAAATTGAATTGGGAAGATAAGCACAAATGAAAATCTTGCTCTCTCCAAAGGAGATTTGAGAACTGTTGACAGGATAGCTTCTGAAAGTCTGAATTGGTGTCAGCAGAGCCAACCTTGTCCTGTAAGTAAGAAGTTTGCCTGCACTGTCATGCCCATCTGTCAGCAGCCATTCATCTTAAAAGCATGCTGGAGAGACCAGAACATAGCGGAAAGACTTTTTTGTAATGACGTTTCAGTGAATGAAATTAAAGTTATTTTAGATTAGTATTTTTTAATTATTTTTCTTTTGGCACCTATAAAACAATTTATAAGCCTAATTTTAACTTAATCATAACTTTTTCTGTGCAGGATTGATAAAAAGAAACTAGCACATGATTTAAAAATCCATTGTTTTGAGAGAAAAAAACAGGAAATAAGAACACAGAAGACTCAGAAGACAGGCTTTTTATGTGAGCACGGGACCAAAAGGAGTCTCCGTCATCTAGAACCTTATTGCAGTCATTTGAGAAAGTTATCATATTCTAAAGTAAAACTATAAAATGAGTGGATTAACTACTGTTCCCTTGGAATACTTCTGCTTGCAGATTACAACACGAATATACAGTGACCAGATCAGGTGGGATATTTCGCCACCCAT
Organism: Oriolus oriolus; assembly: GCA_013400235.1. Classification (NCBI taxonomy): domain Eukaryota; kingdom Metazoa; phylum Chordata; class Aves; order Passeriformes; family Corvidae; genus Oriolus; species Oriolus oriolus. The sequence continues at coordinate 479,441 of VXBT01000314.1, forward strand.
ATCTAATGTTAAACGTGTTATTTCCAATCCTTCATATCTTAGCTAGGTAGACTATGTTCTTGTGTCAGCCAAGGAAGACAAGAGACTTCCAGGCTTCTGAAGAGAAATGGAAAGAGGAAAGTAAAACAGAGAATAAATGCCACTTCAGCTAAGGGATGGAAGGAACAAGACAGGGGACATTTAGGCTATTTGATTATGCTTGTCTCAGCTTCCTGTCTTTTAAACAAAGACTGCATCACTGCAGTCACTCATATTATAGAAAGGGCCATATATATCTGAGTGGTTTGTTTACTCAGCGGTCTGTGTCAAATTCTGTATCGATAAAAATTAACACCGAAGTTGTTCATGATACTGTGTAAGAAGAGCCATGAATACTAAAGAAAGTTGTATTTAATTTTAGAATTCAATTTTTAAACATATTTCTATTACTCATAGTGCTCAAGATATTCTTGGCTTGGAAAGGAAATCAGTCATGTAGGCTATCTATCCCTTTATGTTATTCCAAATATTCAGATGTAGCACAGTTTCATTAAAATACATCAATTCTAAGGCATCTGTGCTATTGCAGTTATAAAGTTCATATCTACTAAATATCCCAGGCCACAGACTGAGATAATTCATCCTGTGCTTCCACTGGATGTGAACAGTGGTTAATATTTGTCCTATTTAAAATAATTTTTAACACAGAGAAAGACTCTTGTCTTGTCTAGTTTTGGTCTTCTTTTCAGATCAACACAGCCAGATCCTTCAGCTTTCTAATCAACATCGTCTAAATCTTTTATCCTTTCTCTTTTGCTCAACTTTGAAACATCTCATTTTCTCTAACTCTTCAGTGGTGCTGAGCTAAACTGCATTTAGTATTAAAGCTGAAGTCTCACCAGCCACTGAGCAGGATAAACAACACGTATTGTACACAGGCACCCGTTGACAGTACTTCCCAAGAACACCACTACCTTCCATGCAAGCACTTGATACTTTTAAGTCATATTAAATCTGAACTTTTGCTGCTACACTGGAACATTTTCACTACTGCTATTGCCTAATCAGCAATATTCCTGGTTTTGGTTTATTTTTTTTTCTCCTCTGTACCTGTAGTGTCTGTATCATTACTGAAATTTTGGAACATTGCTCTGAATTGAAACTCTGCTTTCCAAAGTAATTGTGCTTCCTACATCAATATAAAAATGCTATATGAGTCATTTCTTCATAATTTAAATTGCAATTGAATTATTAAAGAGTAAACCTAGGACAAGCCCTTGTTTGATCCTCTTAAAACTGCTTTCCTGTTTGACAGGGACCATTTTGACCTAAGACATTCACTTCCAGCTGGCAGATGGAGAGAAAACTTCCATTTAAAAATCACCATTGAAAAAAATTAGCTTAGCAATAATGTTGTGCTGGAATAAAAATGTAAAGAAGTACAGTAGAAGGGAGTATTTTTCTCAATATTTCATAATAAAATTTGATCTTGCAGCAATCACATGCAAAACCATATGTCTATCTTAACAAATTATTTTTAATACAAAATCACTGTCTCAGAAAAGCAATGCCTAATTAGAAGGATTTTGAGGATCAGAACAAAAGTAAAGTAAGTTCTAACATATGCAAGCCTTATTAATATAAGAACAAGCAAACAAGCAAACAAACAAACAACCTATTATAGGCTATTAGCCCACACTGCATTTTAGAACACTGATAGCACAAGAGAATCTGGTCTAGCCAGTATTTCTACAGATAAGAAGCAAACCTTCAGAGTTCTGGTATACAATTTATGAAGCTAATTATGCTGTGATGAGTATTACAAAAACACACACCTCTAGCTCAAAGATTACTGGGCTATGTTCATGTTATCCTTTCATTATTTTTAGTTTTTTGGGTGATTATATGGGGTATATCTAGCTCTGCAAATATTTTTCATATTTTTCCTAAGGGAATAATGCAGAGTTTTGAAAATTTTAGTATCTCATATGCTAAAAATAAATTAGGGATAATTATTATGAACAAATTAGCCTTCTTCTGGAGAAAACTCAGTAGGAAGCTGTGTCCTAAGTGCATCTCAAACAGGCTCAAATCCCAGTAGCAAAAACCAGCCCAAACAAATGACTGGCTCCTTTTGGACAACAGAGTACACTTGCAGATAGTTTACATTAGCTAATTTGATCTATTGTTCAGATTTTACTGCACAAAAAAACTTGTTAAAAAAAGCACAGAGAGCGCTTTCTTTCTAATGACGATTTTATAGGCATTGTTCTTCTGCTCCTTTTGGAGAATGCACATTCATTTTCTCAGTATAGCTTTCCAAGCTTCAGTCAAAGATGCTCATAAAACTGTAGACAGAATAAAATGCAGGAAGCCAGAATTATAAGCAGAACATGTGAAAGAAATCCTCCTTTGATTTCAGTCAGACAAGTACACCGGTAGAACTTTTACCCTCCTATTCACATTAACTACAGTAATCTGTGGCTTGAGAGGAGGTGAAGATCTGAAGCAAAACAGAGCTGAAGCAGGCCAAAATTTGCTCCTTGGTATGTGCCCCTCTGTCTTTCTCCTGTGGCTGCTTGGTCCCACAGTATAAATTTATACACGGTATTTATTCCTTTAGAACAAGGAACATGATATTTACCTCTTTCCACACCAAATACTCCAAGTATTCTTAAAATGCATAACCACAATAACAAAGTCAACCAGAAATGAATATAAAGATTTTATTGTACCTCTATTTTCCTTTGTCTTTATGGAAGATAAAAGACTGAGGGATGGGATTCGTGGCCAGGGATGGTTTTCTTAACGTCTATATAAGAGCTGGCTTAAGAGGAAGATGGATAAGCTGACAGCAGGTGAGAAAAGGTCCAAGTGACATAAAACCAAGGCAACTTTGTCAACTTTGCCATAAATCTGACGCTTTATAAAAGATTGTTAAGGAAAAAGAGTAACACTAATAATTTCCTATTATGCATGAATGTCCCTTGGCTGAATAGAGAAGGTGTGAAACCAACTAAAGCAAAAGTATCAGTCAGAAAAGACCGACCCAGTTAAATGTGCTTTAGAAAATAATGTTTATATAACATGTTGCCCAAATGTGGGATATTCTACGTCTTTGGAAGACCTGATAGATGGAAAAAAGATGCCTCATTTGAGTCACATAAATGTTATTGCAAAGGGTTTCAAGTACTTCACAGGAAACAGTAGCTTGAAACCTTAATAGGACTCTAAATTGGAAATAATTCAGACCACTAGTGGAAAAAATAATCTTAAATCTAGGTAAAACCACACGGTTAAAGGAAAAGATAAATAAGTCCTATTTTGTTATTTACACAGGGGTAAGATTGTTTAGAATTGTCTCCAGATGTGAGTGAGATTGTCTTTTTGACTCGGTTCCCAGTGAATTTGTTTGAAGCACACAAAAAAAGCAGGTGACAATATTCAAGCACAAAAGGAAATTGGGAAACATCTACACCTTCTCTAGATTGCTGGCCTGAATCCAATCTCAAAATAAGATTTCTTGTACATGAGCAATGAACCAGCATTATTCAGGCCTGGTGACGTAGCCTGTTGCTAAGTGTATTAACACACTGTCAGACAGACCTGCATGTGCAGTTCACAAACTGCATGAAAGCCATACGAGTTATGCAAACCAGACTGCTCCCAGATCATTCTTTAGGACTGGTTTATGCACACTCAAAACGAAGGACCAGTTGCCACCAGTGTCTGGAGAATTTTCATTAAACCACAGCCCAGTGATGTCACTTAGAAGCAAAGTTAAAAAAAAACTTTGTACTTTAAATTTAGATACTACCAAAGATGGTTCCTCACTCAACACCCATCTGTACTGAAACCCAAATAGCATCTATTTCTGCAAAAGGTAATTCCTCCTTTATATGGAGGTATAGTTTTTACGGAAATCAAAATGCTATTCCCTTTTTCTGAGCTGAATCATAGAACTAAAATGGAAAATTAAAGTCACTGAATTAAGCCTTTTGCAGTACAATCACGTGACCACCTATGTCAGATCAAAAATCACTTCTGAATGTTTTACAGTAACTATAAAAACTGTAACAAAGTACCAACTCCTTTTAGCTGGAACTAAGCTCAGATAACAAGAAACCAAGGGGAACACCTATGTTTTGTGCTCCAACAGTAGAAGAATTATGCTGCCTGACATTCTGGCATGATATTAAGAAATGAACCTACTCCCTGCTTCTGAGGAATGCAAACAAACAGAAATATCCATCTTCAAACAGGTGGATTATCCCTAACTTTTTCTCTCTATTCATTATCCAGGGAGAACATTCCTTGCTGAACTCCAAGTCTGGTGATCAGCTTAGTCCTGAATAAACAAGAAAAACATCATGGATATGATAGATGGAAGGTTTTAATTCTACTGGGAACAACTACCTTGTTTTCCATTTTCAGTGTTCAGATGTGCAGCAGGTCCAACACTGCAAAGGTCAGCTGTGGATGCCCCATCTCCCTAGAAACATTTCAGGCCAGGTGGGATGGGGATTGGAACAACCTGGTGTAGTGAAAGGTATCCCTGCCTGCGGCAGGAGAAGTTGGAACTAGATGGAGTTTAAAGTCCCTTCCAACTCGCATCATTCTATGATTCCGTGAAATCATGAAGTCTTAACATTCCAGTTTTAAAGCTGAAAACTTCAGAATGCCACACAAGATACACATTAACGTGTTAACAAAGCCATCTAAAAGAAATTCCACTCTTTAAATCAGCATGATTCTGCTCTTAATATAGCAATAGAAGAAATCTTGCATTTCTTACCTAAATAAAGACACATTTTGGGAGGATTTTGCTTGAAATAATTACTTTTTTTTTTTACTACTTTATGAAGATTTGATTTGTTTTTTGCCTTACAAGTATGGTAAATCACATCAGATAAAAATATCAAGTAAAGTCTCTCTTAATAAACATATTGATAGGATTTACTCTAAGTGTTAAAGCCTAAATGTACAGTTTCTACCCTAAAGCTGACAGGCTGTTGACAGATGTGTCTTTGCATTAGTTTCACGAATACAAACACTTCTGCTGAGTCTATGCAGTGCTTAGCTGTAGACGTTTTATGCGTGTGACAGGTCACGTGCAAAATCTTCTGAAACTTGCCTCAGTTTAGCTGAACAGGCATTTTGCATCCAAAGGCAAAAGGAAGACAACTCCCATCTTTGATTACACACATGCAATCTGTACAAGTGCCAAAGATGACTGTGACTGGCATGTGACTTGATTCTGTGGCGCACTGATGTAAAGCTATTTCTTTATTACATTAGACAGGTACTCACAATTTTTTTGTTGCTGCTGAATGGATGAATTTCAATCTTCACTTCCAGACTTTACTGACAGTTCCTGGCGCTGTCATGGAAACCATTCCTAGGGCTATTCACTCCACTGAACCCTACCATGCTGGACTACTGGACAGTCTAATAAAATCAGAGCTGGAGAGCTCACAGCAACACAGAGCACAAGAGGCACAAAGGTCACAAAACAGAAAAACTGGGCATCTTTGCAAAATGTCAATTGCAATGGGTGGCTTTCACAACTTTTTTTTGGTGCTGACAGGCTACAATTCCTAATTTTTTCTTGGCTAAGCTACACATGATTACTAATATGTATCACAGAAATGGACAGCATGTAAGAACTACAAGCGGGGACATAGTGTCCAGCAATACTTTTTCTTTGCATGAATAGGAAGCCATCATCCATGTTTATTCTAGTGTTCACATAGAGACAATGACTATGACAGACAAGCAAGTGAAAATGTAATGTAACCACATAGCTTGTTTTCTGAAAATTAAATGTGCCACCACTGAAAGCAATGTTATCTAGATTGTTTTTTATTGTGTGATTAGCTGCCAGGTTACTTTTCAGCCTTTCACTTATACTAGATTAGATAAAACATTACAATAATTTCCTTTACAAGCTGCATTGAAGAAGAAAATTATATTTGAAGCAACAGTTCTAAGACATAGAGAGATAATTTAATCATCTTAGTCATAGTCTCCATAATATCTTTCCCTGAAATGTTGTAAAAACCCCATTTTCCATTGGAAGAAGTGCATGAATGATGAAAGGGCACTATCTGAAGGACATGGTATAATTTAATTGTAAATCTTAGAAAGAGATCAATTTTATTCTTACTCTTTTAGTCCCACTAATTGCCTAAGGATCAACTTTTTTGTGCAACTGTAATGAAAGAAAAAGCCTGTGAATCATATACATGAACACAGGAACACCCTTTCCACCTGCAATGTTTATGAATGCAGACAAAGACATAACCCTGATTCATGAACTATTAAAAAGGTGATGAGATATTCATCCATGAAAAAAATATTCATATACACATTCCATTTCCTTAAGGTAGTGAAAGATCAATCTTTAATTTCCATTTTATTCTTTTGTGTTCAGCCCTAGTAAATTCTCTTTTCCAGAGTGAGCTGCTTTGTAAGTTTTTCTGTACTGAACTTCACTCTTTTGAATGACACAACTGACCCCTTCTACCTTTCAATTTTTATAACTAGGAAATTAGGAACTCTCCAGTCAGGAGGCACGAAAGTGTACACAGAGAATTAATAAAGACTGTAGCTGTTGTGCGCACTGTACATACACAGAATGAATAAAAAATAGTCCAGTGCAAAAAATATTTCGAACTTAAGGTATCATCTTCCTTTCATACTTAGAAGGATAATCCAAAAGTGATCCTGTATTTAAACTTAAGTATAACACCATGTGGCTCTAACAACAAAGACGTACAGTTGAAAAAATGTCAAAAAGGTTTACACTTTGCCAACAATGACACTGTGTGTATGCTTTCAGAGAAATTTTGAATGTGATAAAATGTACAAAAGAAATCACTGTCCAGTCTTTCCCGTGCTTCGAGATGATACAGCTCTAAACCTATGGTATAAACCAATGGACATGCTGGAGGGAATACTGTAAGTCTTGTGGAAACCAGATAATTTAGATCTTTTGCTGTAGAACTCTCCTTCATAACATAACTGGACTGAGCAATTGAGAACTGAAACTGATACAGAATTTGCAAAAGCAATTTATGCCCCTATTCCAGATGCTGATGAGGTCAATCGATTACATTCTGCAAGGATCACTGTAAATATTTTCTCTTTTTATGGCCATATGCCTTTTCCTCCTTTAAACTTCATGTACCTGATCTCAGAATAAGCTAACTGAACCTCAGACACATAATTATCAAAACTCTATCAGAGAGTATAACAAACTTAATTCTTAACATAGCTTCAAAGCTGAAGTCAGCCATGATGCTCAGAGGAGGTTTACAGAGCAGCTTCCTCACTTTCTGCTGTGTGGCCAAGTTAGTGCAGTCCACTTTGTATTCATGGAAGTTTCTTTATTTCCTTGCGTTTGTCTACTTGCACCCTACCTTCCATAAAGATGTCCCCCTCATTTATTTAGACTGTAACTACTTTGAGACATGGGCTATTTGCTGCCTGATGGCTGCACACTAGTGAAAACTATATAGCTCATTGCTGTCTGGGTTCAAGGCAAAACCATAAAGAACATGTTGGTAAAAAAAGAAAGAGTGCTGTACAAGCTCTTTGCTTTCATGTCTCATTAAAGAATAATGTATGTATTCAAACTGTACTGTAAAGGCCTTTAAACAATGAGCTGTTTATAGAATTTATCATCCATCATAGAAGGATACAATTTATATCATATATATCATATATATATATATATATATTCACTGTGAAATAAGTGAATAATTTGTTCTCAGAAATAGTTTTACTATACTTTTACAATTATACAATATTTTACATTATTATACCTACTCTCCAATATTAAGTAGAACCCAACACTTTCGTATAATCCATGAGCAGCGTTCTTCAAGATGCTGTTCCAAATCCTCTGCATGAAATTTTAGTGCTTGTGCTAGTTCCCCACCCTGTGCTTACCCTGCATTAGCAAATGATATTTACATGGAGTGCCAACGCCATAACTACTTTCCTTTCAAACTTCCAAGTACTGTTTTCCAAGCAGTAACAGCCTGGAAAGTATTTAATACTGCATAATTATGTGAAACTCCAGGAACTACTTACAGTGGGAGCCTTGGAGGGTATAACCAGATAATTCTGCATATGAAAGCCACCACATATTATCAAACAGAAAGAACAAACCCTCTTTATCCCATCCAGTCTGTACTAATCACTCATATTCACAGATAACTGAACATAAAAGATAAATATTGCTGAAAAAATTGAATGGCAGCTCTTACAGACTTCTGACAAGATACTGACACATCAACTGACAGAAGGGAATGGTCTCAGATAAAAGGACAGCCAAGAACATATCATATTATAAAGGTAATTTTTTTGATTCCCAAATATGAAATCTTACTTCTCAAGGAAAAGAAATACTGCAGAAATGAAAATTTTGATCCTAATGATGTCAGCCTCTTCTGACCCCTATAAGAAACAGCCCTCAAAACTTGCATAACTTCCTGATAATCTGCCTTACTCAAAACAAACAAATTAAAAATGGATTTGTGATACGAGACTTTTTGGTCTGGGAAAGATAAAAAATGTACACACTGGGACATGAGATTTTCCACAGAATCACACATGGCCAAGAAACCTCGTGAGGGTCAAAAAGGACAGCTAACTAAGGCAATTTTAATCTGATGTTATCTGTCTCTCAGAAGGCACATGCAATAATTTCAAGGTAAATGCACTACAGACTGTGCCACAAGAGCTGGGTGTTGTATGATTAGAAAGGAAATGCTTCCAGTTTTCTGAAGAATTGTCAGTAACCCCTATACTAGCAACGAATAGCCATATAAAACACAGTGCCATCCAAATTCTGAAAATGAGCTTGTTCTGTTATTTCCCAAATATTGGTACGACTGTAATATGGACTTCTCTGTTTCTGGGCAAAGCAGTGAGATAACCTCTGCTTTAGACAGAAGATATTCTTCTGGACTTTTCAGCAAGGTGTGCAAAAAGACTACATACACAAGGACTGGAAATGGGTGTGTCTGCCCTCATGCTGTACTGACAGCTGTAGAATTGCATATTGAAAAAAAAAAAGAAGCAAGCAAATACTTCTTACCATAAAACCCTCAGTGTACTGAAACTGAGCTCTGGAACTGTCTTCTGCTGTGGGACTCAGGGGCTTAGGATCAGACATAGAGCGTTGCATCATCTTTGCTGCCTTTGGGCTTGATGGAGGAACCTTGGCCATGTCAGCATGCAGCATCTTCTGAGGGCTGATGTCATCAGTCATGGGTTTTTCATAAGGTACAAAGGCTGACTCTATAACTTTGCTTGGTGAAACGGGTGAAATGGGGGAATAGAGAACTTTGGGAGATTTGGGAGGGGAAGGGACTACCTGTAATGTGGAGTCTGGACGAAGGTGGGATGAGTACCCTATCTCTAATGGTGTTGGACGTTTTTTATCTTTCTGAGGAGATGAAGCTGACAGATATTGGGGACTTTGAGTGTCTGACTCTGTCTCTGTTTGACATCCCAGACTTTCTCCCTTATATGTCTTTTCTGGAGCTGAAATGTGCTTTATAATTTCAACCTTAGCATCCCATCGGGCCCTGATTGAAGGTGTTCTTATTGTTCCTACGGGTTCTGTTTGCACCGAAATCTCTGCCACTGTCTGAACTGCAATACTAGATACCTTGGAGAATGGTTTAGCTTTGTCTGCCTCAGTGGTGCTCTCACTGTATTTCCCTACACGGGGCTTCCTTCTGGATCTGCTGGAAAGATCCCATTCATCTTGATCTTCATCATCTGTCTGAACACTTGTATCAACACTCTTCTTAGTTCTCCGTCTCCTGTTTGTGTAACCTCTTTCTGCTCCATCTTCATCATCAGTTTGCACTCCACTGTCCACTATTTTTTTGAAGCACCGGGGCTCTTCTTCCAGAGTCTCCTCAAACTCCTCATAGGGACCACGTAATTTTGGCATTGAACTTCTCTTTTTCAATTGCTTCTCCTCTCTAACATCAATATCTTTTAGAGACATTTCTGAAACCGAGCTTAGGATACCAGACCTGGGTATGTATTGGGTAATGCCATCAGACTGAACTGTATACCATGCTTGGCTTTGTGGAATTTCAATACCCAGCACTCCTGAAGCTGTAGTGGTTGTGTCATCAGTAGGCCAAAACTGGCCATTTTCTGTGGTTGCATACTGTCCTTCCAAAAGTGTTTGATCTGTGGTGGTTTGTGGCGAGCCAGTTCCTGAAGGGTCGTAACCATACTGATATATTTGACGAAGTTTTTGCTCCTCTAACTGTTGGTGGAGCTGTTGTTGAAGCTGCTGGAATTGTTCCATCTGCAACTGCTGCTGGGCTAGTGTCTCTTGTCTCATCATAAACTGAGCTTGTCGTTCCTCTTCCTGCTGAAATAAGAGATGATGTTTCATGGATTGCAGCTCCTCAAGCTTTTTTTGCACCATAAACTTTTCTTGTTCCCTAAATCTTTGAATTTCCTGACGTTCCCATTCCAGCTCTTCCGCAAAGCGCTGCTGCTTAATTTTCTCAAGCTCAAGAAGTTCCCGCTCCAAATCAAGCTGCTGCTGTTTGCCTTCTTCAGGGGCAATGAGAAGAGCAACCTCATCATCAATTACATCTGTATAAACTTCGGATGCTGTAGTTAAAGCAGGTATCAAGCTGGTTGGCTCAGTGGTAATAGTTTCTATAGTATGAGGTGGCAACCCTGTCTCCATACCAATGGCAGTAATTGCATTATCTTTTTCAGCTGCCACAGTTGTCAAGAAACTGTATGATCTTGGGAGTGGTTGAGTCTGTTGCAAAGTTGATAAAGAGGGCACTGAGTCAATTGTTTGGAGAGTAGGTAAATCTCTGACACTTGTACTGAAAATAGAACCGGGTTGTGTGGTGATAGCAAATGTGGATGGGATTGGAGTCGCTACTGAAGAATAAACAACACCATTGGATGATCTTAAAACACTTCCAACGCCAAACTGCGAACCCACAGATGACACCATTCTTGCTTGGGAATACTGTGGTGTACTGAGCCCGAGGCCAGAAATCTGCCGAGTCTCTGGATATGGACCTGTAGTCTTGCTTGAGTAATCCATAACCTCACCTGAAATTACAGGGCAAAGTTACAGTCCAGTCCCACAAAAGAATGCTGCTTTGCGGATTCTGAAAGTCATCCCATCTTGATGAAATAAATGGGAAGGGGAAACTGCATGCAAATCTTCAGGTTAATGATCTACTTTAGATGTGAAGGAAACAGCATTTCTGAACATGCAGGCACATGCGGGCACCTCTGTGCAAACACATACGTAAAATGAAGAAATGAAAAACGTGTAATCCGGAATAGTTTGTCACACTGTCCGAAAGAAAACAAAACAACAAAAGGAGGGGAAAAACAAAAAAAAAAAATTATCCTGAAATGAGGTGAGGAACATCAAAATTATATTTCAAAGAAAGATCTGCTGCCGTGTCATACTGACCTGTAGTTACTCTTCCAGAAGTAAGATCTACTGCTGTATCAGTTGCCCCAACTCGATAATCAAAGCTATTCTTGCTTTTGTATGCAAATAGTCCAGCTTCTGATAAATTTGTGTCAGACATAGATGGTTTCATACCTCCCATTCCTCGGTAGCCATATGACCCTGAACGATCATACTGATAATGGTCATCTCTGTAGCCAAAGCGATCTTCAGGAAGTGTAGTAGAAGGTTGCTGTGCTGTACAGCTCCTACCAAATGGCAATTTATAAACCATATCACAGCAGACAGCTCTTCTCCCTGCAGTCAGATCTACAGGCTTTTCATCATCTTCTATTACTGTTGTTATGATACCTGAAGTAGTTTCATCCATTGTTACTACTGTTCTGTGGGATTTTGTAGTGCTAAGGTCAACTGCTCCACTCTCCGCTGGCTCCTGAGAAGCAGAGAGATCAGTCCAACCATTTGTAACACCAACAGGTGGTACAGTAACAGGCTTTGTAGTAGCCCATGTCACTGCCTGTGTTGAAGTACCTAGGGATAAATTTATTGGCACTTCATCTCTACCTACAGAGAAGGCCTGGCTGCCTGTTACTCTGTATGCAGGCTCAAAATGTTTTGATGTTGTCAGCTGAAGCGGTGCTGTCATCGCATGTCCCAGATCCACAAGGCTGTCTGTGCTGGTGGTGTAGCTCACAGTGGCAGTGCAGGTCACTACAGTTACTGTCCCAGTGACTACAGGCAGAGAAGTATCAGCAACACATGCAGTGCTAAGATTTATTATGGAAGGCTGGACAGTACTTACTGGCCGTCCACCTGTGTCACTTGCTGGCATTTGCCTTCTTACATCCACAGAAACAGCAGAGAGATCCATGCAGCTGTCTCTCATTTCAATGTCCATCTTAGTTAAAGTGCGAAGATCTATGACATCGCCCAAAGGATGGAATCTTCCATTCTCTCTGTATCTGGGTTGATCTACAATATGTAGTGGCTCTGGAGGTATAGTAATAGCAACACTACCTAAACCATAACCAGGCACTGGACCCTTAACCACAGACACTGTGGTCTTGGTTATGTCTGTTGTTACTACTCCTGATTTTGAACTAGGTATTCTTTCAAAAGCTGATTGTGCTGTCACAGGAATAGCTTGCAATGCACCTGAAATATACATACTCTGACCTGCCATACTTTGAATATCCATACTTTTCATGGATGTAGTAAAAACCGGTTGCATAGGTTGGGGAATCTGTTCTTTAGAAGGTGCTTCTAAAGGCCAGCTGGTAACAGCCTGACTAGTTATAGCTTCTGTGGGAGTTCCAGGCTCAGATGGCAATGTGATGACAACATAGGTTTCCTGTGAAGGTTTTGCCAGCCTTGGTGAAGATTTGTTAGAGTGTGGAGACAAAGGGGAAGTGGGAGATGGTATTTTGTATTCAGCTGTGGAGACCAAATTCAGAGTCATACTTGAAGTCAATGACAAACTTACTGGTTTGGGTTGTGTTTCTGCTGGCTTATGGACAGCTATTGGGAGCGGAGGAACTGCTGGTTTAGGAGCAATTGGAGGTTTAGTTACTTCAGAGGGCCTGTGACTGAAAACAAGCCCTGCTGGAATGGAAGATGGTTTGGGTGGCACAGGAGGTGGTGTTGGGGTGTATGTTTTTGTGATAGGTACCACATGATTCTTTAATACAGCTGTGGACTCAAGTGTTGGAACAGTTGTGACTGGAGGTACCACTGTGGGAGCTGTTGCCGCTGGAGTCTTAATCTGTGACTTCTTTTTGGGATAAATGGCTGGCTTGGGTAAAATTGGTGGAGGTGGTAATGGTGGTGGAGGAGGTGGTGGAGGAGGAGGAGGTGGGGGTGGAGAAGGATGTGCAGGAGAATCCAAAGAAGAGCTTCTAAAAAGAGAGAATACTTTGGCTGAAACAGCAGGAGCTGAGGAAGGCACAGAGACCATACTGGTCTTACTTACAACACTGTGAGTGAGTACAGAAGATGTTTCTGATGCAGGCTCTGTAACTGGTACTGGTGCTATACATATAGGTGTTTGCTCAGATGCAGCATTAGTCAAATCAATTTTTGTCATATCAACACCCAATTCTTTGTGTGGCTCTTCAGGATGAATTTTGACACTGCCAGACTCTACTGTACTTTTAATTTTTCTAGCTGTTTCCTTCTCTGCTTTGGAGGTATCAAAGGTAATGGTATCAGCTGCAAATTCCTTGGATTTTGTAACTGTAGTTGCCACTACTAAAGGTACAGTTTCAGACAAACAAACTGCAGTTTGCTCCACACTCTCCATATCTGATTCTATAGATGGTTTTTTAGTGGCTTCAGCAATAGATTCATAAGGCATGCTCACTTCAGGATACTCTTTTGCAGATGTTAAAGGAACCTGTGTTGCCACCCTGACACCTTCAGAATCTGCTGGTTTACTTACACCCTCTGCTGGACCTACAAAACCTGTGGTTGCACTATCTACAGGTGAGGAACTATCCGTGGTACAAACTGAAGATGTAGATGATGTTAAGGAAGCTGCATCAGAAGGTAAAACTGATGCAGCACCTTCCGATGTCTCAGAGTATGTCAATATTGATGTTTCATGAGAAATTATTTCTTGAATTTCTCGGGCATAATCTGTTAAGTATTCATCTTCAATCTCCTCTGCCGTAAAATGCTGTGTTATTTTAACATCTGGAATGGAAAGTGCTGTGCTACTGACAGGTGATACATCTGAGATTGCTGAAGTAGTGCTTGATGTTAAAGATGTACTATCCACAATTTCTCCACCACCAGATACCTTTGTATCAGATGTGGGAATGAAATCTGAAGTTGGTTGTGTTGGACTAGACCCTGGGGTTAGTTGCATTTTCTGTCTTTTCATAAGCTCTTCGTAAGCAGCTTCTGCATCTAACAAATGCTTTTCCTCAATGGTGGAAGTTACTGTGCTGTCTAATACAACTATTTCATGACTTTCTGGGATAATGTAAGAACTAGAAACAATATCTTCTTGAGGCACGATAGTATGTAAAGTCTCAACACTATAGTAGTCTTTCTCTAGATCACTAATTTTCTGTGGTTCATCATAGACCTGATCTGAAGCTCTTGTTTTTTTCTCTTTTCCTCTCTGTTGTACATATTCACTGCTCTCATCTTGTCTCATGACAAGACTAGTATCAATAGCTCCATTGTAGGTATCCTCTACTAAAGATTCATAAATATAATCCTCTATTAGCATTCCTCCATATAAAGATTCTTTTTCAAATACTTCATCTTTTTCATTTGAAATTTGAAATGATTTGGACTTATGCATCATCTCCTCATATACCTCTTCGGCACTTTTCAATGTCTTTTGACCACTCTCTTCTTTTGGGAGTCCAGTTGGTTGTTCAGCTGTTGGTGAGTATAGAGAGACAGCAGTAGGCAACTTGTAAACTTTTTGCACTTCTATTATTTTTTCTGGGCTGATTTCAAAACCTTCAGGTTCTGACTCAATGCTGGGTGAATATTCAGAACAAGAAGATCTGTGCAGCTCTTCCATTTCTGCAGCCTGTCGTAATTCTTCTGTTGGAGATGCATCTTCAATGGGAGAAAGATTACTTGGTGGAGTCTTTGGACGTTCTCTTCTTCTCTGGGCTCTTAGTTCATCCTTGTCCTTTTTAGATTTTTTGCTAGAACTTTTTCTTTGTTGCTGTTCTAATTCACGTTGTTTCTCTTGTTCCTTTAGCAGTTCTTCCTCTTCCCGTAGTTCTTCTTCTTCTGAAGAATCCTCAATAGTGGGAAGAAGAGGACCATGTGTCCGATGCCTGGCTTTGCGCTGTTGTTTGCTCTCCCCTCCCAGTTTTTTGTGACTAGGACTGCTGTCACTGTCTTCGTCAAGTGATGACACTGAAGTAGGAGATGTACCTGGTGTGAAACTAGAAGCATGTAAACTAGAAGATCCTTCTCCTCTAGATCTATCTTCTGGTGAATCTGTAAGACTCTCCATCTCTAGCTCAGGCTCTTCATCAAAATATAAAATACCTTTCTGTTGTTCAGATACTTCAGAATATTTAGTTGTTATTGTACTATTTAATTCTATTGTTTTGAAACGTCGAAGGCCTCCTCCTCCAGATATTGCAAGTTCTTCACTGTCTTGACTTTTACTTTCCCTGTATTTTGGCTCTGGGCTTTCATCAAAAGTCTCATCATCGTCATCGTGCCATGAATGTCTTCTTCCTGCATCCTCATCATAGCCTGCGCCACTTTTCCGTGCCATTCTTCTGTGTTTTCCAGCTGTTCCTTTGGCTTTGCTTTTCACTTCTTCTTTTTTTTGGCTTTCAGCTGCACTGATCTCTTTGAGTTGATTTCTAATGAATTCATCATCTTCAGAACCTGAAGCATCTTCATCAGCACTCATCTCTATAATCTGTTTTCTGATGAAGTCTTCCTCATCACCTGATCCCTGACTGTCGTCTCGTTTGTACTCATCACTGCTTGAAGAACCAACACTAGTTCTTCTTTTTCTCCTTGGGACAGGTGAGTTTTCACTCTCACTGCTGTCTTCCACAGAGTCATAGCGTTGCTGTCTTCTTGCTGATATGTCCTCTCCTTCATGTTCTTCCTTGTAGTCTGCCTGGGAGGAAGCAGTTCCTTTGCCCTCTTCTACAATGGTTCCTTCACCTTTGATAGCTTTTAAGTCTTCCTCATCTGAACTGTAAGATTCTGGAGTGACGGGCAAAGGCTTTGTTTTAAGTTGATCCTTTGTCTGTTCACCATATGTTTCAGAAAGCTCTTTGCTTTTTGCAGATTTTTCATCAGAAAGAGTACTTGCCTGAGCTTCTAAAATTGAGAGTACAGTACTTTCCAATTTAGCTAGATCTGAGGGGCTTGGTGGACTTTCTTGTGAAATAGTGTCTTTTTTATTAGATTCTTTGAGTAAATCCTTTTCATCAGTGGGGATATGACTTGGAATTTCACCAAGTGAACTTGATATCCCGTCAGAAGAATACCCGGTGTCACTCAGACCTTGTGGACTTTTCTGTTGCTGAGAGCTTGATGTGTCTGATTTGTCATCCTCCTTTTCCTAAAAAAATAAATACATAACGCGTGTGTATATATTTATATATAAATTCTTAATGTCTCCTGGCAATTAAAAACATGAGATTTTTTTTTTCTAAAGGATGAGTTCATGTCTCAGATGAAGACAACACTAATTTTGCTATTCAAAGCTATTAGAATAATACAAAAAAGTTCCTCGAATTTTGATTTTTTGCATTGAATCTAACTAAGCTTTGCATGGCTGTCCACACTGGCAACTGATTTTACTAGTTTCAAGATGATTTTTTATTTCATTCTTAAAATTCAATTATTTTAAGAACACTTAGTAAAGATAATCTGCCATTTGTTCACACATGCATGGGACAAGTTGCCCGGAGCTTTATTTATATGACGATTTTATTTACTATGTTTCAAAGTTGTCTATTTGCTTTTTGACACAAAGTCATATAGCTTGACAAATGTCTGCAGAATTTCTGGAGTCTGCTCCTTTCTTTGCCCATTCAACATTTTATAATTGTCTAGAAATATGGCAATCTTCTCAAATTTTGGACTCGTGGTTTAATTTTGATGACTGAAGTATTACACACTGCAATATGCCACAGAATACATAGAGTACTGAAGCATGATTTAATGACATTTGGAGTGTCCCCACATATTGGAATGTACCCTACAGGTGGGTACTATACATATATTTTCTGAGTATCTCATAAAAAAGAAGTTTCTCAGTAAATTGGTAATGCAGAGTAAGCTGCTGGTAGGGAAGTGGAATTGCAGGGAGGAAAGCACGGTGGTCAGCCATGATTAAAGGAAGCAAACAAGGCAGGCATTCCTGACTGAGCATCAGAACCAATGTTTTCCTTCTCATCCCTAATTAAACACCCTTAGTCATCCAACTTCTAGATCCTTCTACACCATTCTGACTGACAAGCATCTCTATAAATAACAAAAATACCAAAAATATCCTACAGCAAGTATTTCTGCACCAGTTTCCCTCCTGCTTCTCGCAGCTGTGAAATGCTCTGTACTTAGGGAAAGTAATTCATCATTCAGCTAAAAAACAGTTTACTCTCCAAAATTCAGGTTACCTTAGCTCTACTCTGAGCTGACAGTTTTAGGAAGTCACCACATCCACTGGCAATCTGAGAACAAGCATCCCAAGTCTCGTGATTTTAATAATATGATGTGATCTTTATTTTTGTTAGGGGTCTCAATAATAGAAGTAGGGAGTATTTACCAGCTTCGCTAATCTAAGTCATTGATTTCTGAAGTGCAGCAAACCATTTATTTAAAGGTTTAATTTGTCAACTTCATTGGCAATACAATTATTTGAAAAATTGTTAAAAATACTGTGGAATAAGTATACTAGAAAATTATCATGAATGTTAATTATGATTTCAAATCACATTTACACTCATGTTAAGTTGCTATCAACTACAGTATTTTCAAAATTTATTCACACTTATGTTACATTTAGTGTCAAAATATCAAAACCCAAATTTTTTTTATAGTCAGTTATATTATTTTTTAAAACCAGTCAGGTTTAGATTTAATTTACATTTAAGGCACGTGTTCTTGCTTTTAGGCACATAACTTTGAATATAATCTTACATTAAAACACTAATATTTATATTAATATTAAAATGTTTATATTGTTATTACAGTAATATACTAATTAATATTTTATTAATTAATCATCATTCACAGGAGTGATCTATTTTATGCTTTGCAACATCAGATACTACATTGAATATAAACTACATTTGTTTTTACCAGCATTATGGCCAATATTGCAAATCCAACTATCTGATATCACAGAAAAATGCATTGAAAATAAAAATCTAGTGTGAAAACAAACATTTCTAAGGACTTCTTGAATGATAGGCTCTGATTAATATTTAAACATGGAGAAACCTGCGGTACTCAAAACAACAAAGTCATCACCACTTGAACCCTACAGCTCTCACTATTCTGAAAAATCTACTCTTGGGTATTCTCCAGCCCTTAAGGATAGAATTATGTATGGTCTTTACAAAAAGTCAGCAATGAAGCATAATTAAACACTTCAGGGTTTGTATATCATATTTACATTTTTGTTCCCTTTATTAAAGAAGAAAGTGTTTAAGGGGAATTTATTTTGCTCTTTAAAAAAAATACATATATCATTAAAACCAAGGGATTTTTTCCACTATAAATAGCGCACCCCTCACTAAAATCTCACACATGACACTTGATGTTATTTTCTCATTTATGACCAATATGTTCATACTTATGAAGACATACCCAACAAAACTCACTATGACCAATTTAGATGAGCTACTAAAAAACGCAAACATTGCTCCAGCTCAGAAGGTTTCCGAGAAGCTAATGGACGGGATGCATCCATCTAGTGAAAGGAAACCTCTCAGATCTTGGTTCTCCACAGGGAGATGAAGTGATACAGTCAGTTGTAAAGCAGAGATAGAAGGCATCAACTGAAGAGTTAAGCACAGAAAAAGGTAAAGAACAACTGGTTCATGGAACAACTTCAGCCATTCTCTTTGCAGCTGAGTCCAATGTCTAGTACATACTGTGACCAAGCCAGAGGAATGAATATGCAATGAATATTGCTGTTTCCCACCCTGCTGTTGAACCTCAGGGTACGACATAACATGACTGCTGCGAATTGCAGGAAACTGAATATGAGATTGTCTGTTGTTTGTACAGTAGGGAGAAGAAAAAGTTCTGCAATAAGGACAGAATTCCTTTCTCACTGGCAATAAAAGGGATGAGAAAAATCCAACTTTCTTTTTAAGGTTACCAAAATATGAACATATTTTCTAACATTTTTGTTTGTATTGTTGCCTGCACCGCGGTACATGCAAAAATTATCCTGCATAATTGTTCAGCAATTCGAGATCAATATGCATGTAAACAATACTTGGCCTCTGGGCTTTTTTTCTCTTATTTCCTGTCATCTGAGAATTAGGATATTGCCACTAGGTACATCTGTTCTTAAAGGACTGCTAACTTATTTTCTGTGAGGGTGGCCATTAAATCCACAAAGGCAGCATCATTGTTAAACTTGCAAACATATCATAAACATAAGACTTTTAGATGAATAACAAAATGTTGCAGAAACAATGTTGCTGAGGATCATATATATATATTCCACAACTCTTTGAGAATGAAAAGAATGCATTTAAATAATAAAAATCTACTTTTTTTACCCTTGTAAATTAGGCAGTACTTCGGTACATGTTGAATTACTGGGCATTTATGAGTATTTCAGTGGCATTTCCTCTGAGTTTGCCTACTGTGTGTTTTTAATACTGGACAAATTTAGTTCTAATACAGAAATTGATAAGAGGAACTTCTTGAGACATAAGGAAGAAGGAGACTTATAAAAGCTGCAGTCTGGATAAGACATCAAAAACAGCAAATGCAACCTCTTTAACTAATGTTAAAAATTATCTAATGTCAACTGTATTTGTGCTATTCCAGTGGCACTTTTGTGATGCCAAAGTCAATCCATTATACAATTATTTTGTATTGGAATTTTTTCCTTTATAAATATTATTTATTCTTACTCTTCCTCATTTTTACTATTCTTATCTGAAAATACATAGCTTAGTGTTCAAAAAACATCAAGGTGTGGCACTTGTGGAGATGTTTTAGTGGTGAAGGTAGCAGTGCTGAGCTAATGGTTTGGCTTCATGATCTTAGGGGTCTTTTTCAACCTCAGTGATTCTATGATTCTCTGCAAAAGTTCTATTGCTTACCAAATCAAACCAGACCTTTTTTAAAAGAAAAATATGGCTAAAAAAACCCCCTTTTGTTTTAAAAAAAAGTATTTATAGCTAGCAAGATCATATTTTGTTGCTGAGGACAGAAATTTTGTTTTGCAAAGGAATTCATAATTTTTAAAAGGTCATTTTGTTTATAGAAGAAATAGAGATATGTACATTATAAAAAGAAGTTTCACAAAGTGGAAAAGAAGCAGTTGAATAAACTATGTAAACTGCATTTCAATTTTATATTTTCAAAATGAAACATTTTATTTGTATTGAGAAATATTGCTTACAGACAAGTCTTATCCTCCTTTTTCTGTCTCTCTGGGCTGTGTTTTGTCATTAATGGCATGTGTTAGAATAATAATGCCAATCAACAAAATATTAGTATTTACTCAGTTACTCAACTGAAGCATGTGATCATTCCTCAGTAAACATATGAAGGTAGTAATAAGGGTACATATATAATATATTTGATACATTGCAAATGTATGTCAAATTGACACCATGGTAATGTGTTCATGTAGAAATGCTGAACTACTTCTGTGTTAATTTGTGAGTTCCAAGATGACAATTAGATACTGACAAACTGCATGTGTTAAACCTCTAAGACTTCTAGGCATCCTTGTTAGAACAGCTAACTGCTATTGCACATGTCAATAGTCAATATTACAAGATGGTTTCTCAGGAAAAGGACCTGTAAAACATGAGCAGTGAGTTTATTCTTTAAAAAATTTTTGAAGAAATTATATTTCAAAATATTACTGAAAAAATTATTTGAAGAAAAAAATGGCTTTATGATTCCTTAAATCACACTTCAAGACTCAAATATTTTAAAATGTTTCAACATTAAAATCACCTTTTTTTTTCAAAGGATGCCAGATCTCTAAGTAAATAAATTGATATCTGTGATTTCTCCTGAAACTGAAGGGAGCCTACAAAAACGAAAGAGTGAGAATATTTACCAGAGCATGGACAGGACAAGACAAAATGGCTTCACACTGAAAGAGGGCAAGTTGACACTAGATATTAAGAAGAAGTTCTTTATTATTAAGTTGGTGAATCACTGGCACAGACTGCCCAGAGAAGCTGTGGCTGCCCTATCCCTGGAAGTGCACAAAGCCAGGTTGGATGGGACTTTGAGCCACCTGGTCTAGTGAAAGGTGTCCCTGCCCATGGTCATCTTTAAGGTCCTTTCCAATACAAACTATTCTATGATTCTCTGATTTTCCTCGGACTATTCTACCATTTGTACTGAATCAGAACTTTAGCCTCTTCGTGTCTTCAGGAACTTATTGGCATGTTGCTGCCTTTTTATTTTTTCTTCTTTTTTTAGTGAAAAATCAGGATAGCAATAATCGCTTATCTTATTGAAAAGCTAGACAAGTTAGTAACTACCATTTCCACAGAAGCGGATATAACATGACAGCAGTTTGTCAAGTGCAGAAAGGTTTTCCCTTGCATCCCTAATTAAAAATACACCTAGCTGAAATCCTCCATATGATTCTACCCTGAAATACATGTAAATTATATTCTTCAATGTCTACGTGTTGTCTTTTACCTAGTGAAATGGAATCAATGTGTGATATCTAAATTGTTATCACCTCTTCCACTTTCATCACATGCTCTCTTGGGAAGAGCTGTATCTAGCAATGTTTCATGGACAGCACAGATAACATTGAAGTACTTAAATAGAGAAAAATTAAAAATAAATCAGAGTTAATTTTACTAAGTACAAGCGAGGTGAGACACCTTCTTTATTTTTAATGCTGAACTATTTGAAATAGGATTTTCCCAAATCTCCTTTTTGTTTGGTCCAAAAGGTAGGATTTTTGGCCATGTTACTCTAAGCATAATTCAGGGATTCCCTCAGTACAATCATACACCATAACTCTTGATATGATCGAGAGCAGTAAACATAACATGTGATAGGAGGTATATTTCAGACAGGAGATTTGGTTTATAAAAATAGTATTTACTAGATCATAACTGCTGAATTAGAATATTTTTCTGTCCAAATATCTTGGTTACCACCGGGAAATATATGAAACAAAAAAAACCAACCAAACCCTTGACCTTTTTGACCGAGATTATTTGAAAAAAATGTTCTGGCAAAGGTTAAACACTTTCCCTAAGCCTACTCCTACTTTTATAACTTAATAATCACCACCAAATCTGCGCTGCTGATACAAAACCCCTTAATTTTCCATTTCTCAACAAACTGTGGATGTTATTCACTTCAGCTGATAAAGTGACTTGTTGGTGAGTTCACGTCCAGCAAAAGCATTTATTTAAGAAATGCAGACCTCTAGTTCATGATATCATAAACTCACCCATTCCTCTGACTTGAGAGCCCACAAGAACCCTACCTGAAAGTACTTGTCTATATGAGATTAGCCAATTAAAAAGTAAAAAGATGTAAATATTGCATACTTTAACATACCATGCTCAGGCATCACAAAGTATTCCTGAAATTTATATTATATTTTGGTATTGCAAAGTACTGTACACTTACCCTCCCAGATTATTCCCTTTTGGGATTGAGAACTATGAAAACACTTCAATTCAACAATTAATCTTGAAAGTCTGGAGATTCTAGAGATCAAGGTAAACAAATCTGAAGTATTGGAAAAATTATTAAACAGGAGCTCTGCCTTAGTTTCAAATGCTTAACTGCTGGAGACTTAAAATCAGGCAAGAAGTCTTGAAATGTGCATGTAAAGCATAAGACTAACTGGTGAAACTTTCATCCAATGGGGGTCATTGATTTTATCATTTAGAACCATCTTGTAAAGAGAATAACAGTAAAGCAGGAAGGAGAGGGTCTGTAACGATCAGATTCTAAATTGAAGAAAGGGAAAAATGGATGTGGGAGGGAGAAAAACACTTACTATTTTTTCTCTCACTGCTTCCAAGTGGTCGGTTCCTGGCAAAGGTGCTGTTTGAACAGGAATTTCTTCTTCCTGAGCTTTTTCAGCTTTCAAAACTTCTTGTGAAATCCCAGTTGTCAAATCCTCTTTCTTAACATCTTGCTTCTTAGCTTGCAGTCCCTTATAAGGTGCTTCAACTTCTGCTTTCTGTTCAGCAACCTGGTCTTTGATTTCAGTCGTAATTTCTTCTTTTTTGTCTTCTGGACGTGGTGTGCTCTTTTCTGGGAGCACAGTTTCTTTATCTTCTTCTAGCGTGCTTAGGGGTTTCTTTTGGTCTGCAGTTGTTGCAGGAATTTTATCTGCTGAAGGTGTCTTTGACAGTTTCCCTCGCTGAAGTTTTGTTTCTTCTTTTTGACCTTCCTCTCGGATTTTATCCACTGATGAAGTTTTCTTAATTTTTTCATGTTGAAGTTTCATATCTTCTTTATGAATTCCATGCTGGATTTTATCAACTGAAGCTGCCTTTGGCAATTTTACCTCCTGAAGTTGTGCATCTTCCTTCTGAGCTGCAGGTTGGATTTTGTCAGCTGACAGTGCCTTTGCCATTTTCATCTGTTGGAGTTTTGGGTCTTCTTTCTGAATTCCTTGTAAAATTTTGTCAGCTGAGGGTATCTTTGCCAATTTTGCCTCTTGAAGTTTTATGTCTTCCTTCTGAACTCCATGTAAAATTTTATCAGCTGAGGATGTTTTTGCCAGCTTTGCTTCTTGAAGTTTTTCATCCTCCTTCTGAACTTCATGTAAAACTCTGTCATAGGAGGCTGTCTTTGTCAGTTTTGTTTGCTGAATCCTTGGGTCTTCCTTCTGAGAAGCACGCTGGATTTTATCAGCTGAAGGTGTCTTGACAAGTTTTCCCTGCTTAGGTTTTGCATCTTCCTTTTGAACTCCTTGCTGGATTTTATCAGCTGACAATGTTTTTTCCAATCTCCCCTGCTGAAGTTTTGGAGCTTCTTTTTGAATGCCTGGTTCTTCTTTCGGCTTTGCTGCTGCTGGAGTAGGCGGTGTGGAAGTCTTCTGAGGGGAATGTGAGACAGCAGGCATAGGCTGTTTTTGAGGAGGAGCAGGTGGTTTGGATGTTGGTTGTGAAGGGCCTGTTTTCGGAAGTGGCACCTTGCCCATATCTCCAAGTTGTCCTGACATTGCCCTTTGGGTCTGGCAGTTTAAGCACAGCCATTCCTGTACCTGTGATACAACAAACATACGAAGTTACTTATTGAAAAAGTAACAATAAAATTATACAGTGTTTTCAGCTGATAGAGCTGAATTCTTTCAAACTGCATACTGGTAAGTTGTTTCCTTTCTTTCCTGCTCTTGCAGGAAGACCCATAGCACCATTCCAGAAATGGAGCATGTCAGATTCCAGAAAGCCAAGATGAATAAAGATAAAAAAGACACTGTGAAAACTAACAGCAATGACATTTTTCCGAAGTATTGATGACCTACATGTACAACGCTTGTTTACATACTTCTAACATATATTTCTTTCTAACACCTCTATAATCTATCAATAGGTCCCTATAAATTTGCAAACCTGAGAAAAAGGGGACCAACTGACACTCATGGCTCTTTGTGTTTCTCTTCAGAAATCCCCTCTTGAAGTTTTGTATAGGTATCAGTGTACAAATTTATTGTGGCTGTAACTCAACAGGAAGATCACCTCTCTGCTCATTTTACTGCTAAATCCCTGCTGCACACTGGCTTCTTTTACTCTTCTTCCCAGAAAATCAGAAAAAGGACAAGTGCTTCTATCTGTGCAAAAGATCTCGTTGCCAGTTGCCTAGCTACTACATAAGAGGAGTAATCACACTGTTTCCAGTGGGATTTGGTTTATAGTTCCTTTAAAATAGAAGAAGAAAATTTTAAGCACAGAAAGATACTGAAAGGAAAGAAAAAACTCCAGACTCTTCTGGATACTAGAATAGCTAATGAAGGTTTACTTCAGTAGTGCAAAATGAGCTTCACTGGTGGATAAGAGCTGTATACCGTATATTAAAATTTACATTTAAAATAGCTGATCAGCTATTTTTGTAAGTGATATATAAATTACAAGAAACACAGATGATATGACAAAAATCTTAAGTAAGAAAAGCTCATATGGGCTAGTTTTATGTAAATTCAACTAAGGAGAGGCTATTTAATGTATAAAATTGTCTGACAAATCTTCTTTCAGGCACAAGCAAAGCAAGAATGCATGCATGATCATTCAGGTCATCAAACAGTTGCCTTGTGTATTTATTATTCTACTTTTTTAGAAATGACCAAACTAGTGAGTCCTAGTAATTGACACAAAAAATATTTACTAATAGTACCCAGTAATATTGTCCCAATAAACACAGTTTATCAGCTGAATCAAATCAGATGTCTTCCCGAATAGTTACTATATATTTTCAACTCCAAACCGAATGTGGCTCTGTATCAGACTATTATATATAATTTAGGCTTAGTTTTTCTGCTGAAAAAAGCATTTAAACATACTCCTCCAGGATCTATTATCCTCCTCCATAGGACTTAAAGTGTTCCAACCACACATCATTTGTTTGGGAAGCACTAATTAAGAAATGCAAATATAAACTTTTTTTAAATGAATGTGCAAAATGTAACTCATTTTTCTTGCAAATATTACTTTTAGATGGGGTTATCTGGAATTCTTACCATAGTTTCCTCTCTTTTCCTAGAAAACAGTATTGGAAGCCATAAATATGTTTCCTACTGTCTTTTATAAACTGAAAATAGAAGCAATGCTCCAGGAGAAAAATGACCCCACAGAAAATCATGATATTGTTATTAGAAGTCTGCAATGGACTAAAAATACTAGATAACATTTAGCATAAATAGAATACTGAAAAAAGATCCAATTTCATATAGTTTTGATTGTTTTCTCATTCAGTTTGTGAAAATCAATATACAAAGTTGGTGAAATAATTGTCATAGTAATTTTTTAAAATTTATTGGAGGGATCGAAAGATTTTAAATCCACAAAAAGGGGGAAGATTTTGCTTAATCCATTCAGCCTGAAAAATGCTCATTTCACAATGTAAGCAGAAATAATGCGATTATTTTTTGTGGTGGTATAGCTTCAGTCAGCAAAACTCATGAGAATAAGACAGTACTTAAATGTATTAAGCTTCTCAGAATGTAGCCTTAGCCATCTTTAATTACATAAAAACATAATGAAGCGGCTTCTGCCACGAAATAATCCATGGTTCAAAAAATTACTTCTATACAGATATTCTTTATGAACATGTTAATTTATACTTTAAATTGATGTTCTTTTTGCATTACCATTTATTTGACCTATTTAATTTTTATTTCCTTATATGCATATCCAGTTTCTAGGGTCTCTATGATTGTTTTCTATCAACATTTGGCTCTTCTAGCTCTGCTGATTATGCAGATCCCATCTAGTACCTCTCAGTTGCTCAGCTTACTCACTGCTCATATACTTGCTCCTTCTCAGATTCATCCTCACTTCCCTTTCCCTCATTTAAACCCTTCACAGATTCAGTTCTTTGAACTGCCTATAACAGCTTTAGCAACTTTAGCAACAGTATTAAGTGTTTTAAACCCAAAACAGTTGCCCAGTCCCTGTTTCCATTGTTCACTGTCCCTATTTAATATCTTTTCCCTGGAGTAAATTTCTGCAACTCAAGGACTATGTTTTGTTTTGAGCACATGGTAGAACTCTTAAAAAAAGGAAATAATGACAACATGAGGAAAGGAATGTGATGATGAGCAGATTGTCAAAATGCACTAATTTTTGCCAAAAGGTGGAACCAGCAGTCTTGCCTCCCTGCCAAACTGATGAATATGATAGTGGGGAAATTACCTGGAATTTTCCAGATATCCAGCGATTTAATGAACCTTGCCACTGTCCTCTTGGACTTTTTCAATATCTGCATCTATTTACCAGTTTATTTTTCAGTGCTGCTGTATAGCCATTGCAAATACTACTCCCAAAGCTGTAAGTGTTTCATATATTGTTTTTTTATTATCTTGTGGATTTTTGATCACAAAAGAACCTACAAAAATCTTCTTATAGCACCAGGCCTGTAGCTCTTGATTCTCTGTCAGAATGGTTCTCTGTAAAATCAAATTTTGTACCATGAAGTCATATGCCTCAGTTTTAGACTTGTCTTTTCCTCAGTTAACCTCATGCCCTGAATGCAAGCTTTTCCCTAAGGCTATTTCTTCAGTTAGCCTGTCAACCCAAATTTATTAGGACTTGGGAAATGGACATCATCTTCTTTTAGCAGTCTCTGCTAGATAAATCTTCTTAGTTCTTTACAGAATTCTTCACACCCTTTGGTTCCTGAATTGGCAGTACAAGTGATACCAGTGCTTTAATACTCCGAATCCATGGCTCTCTCCCTACGTTTTCAGCAACCCTTAGAACCCAATATTGCTGGACAGAACAAAGTAGCTCTGTCACAATGTTCTCCTCACTCAATTTTGTAATAAACAAATGTCATTATGAAAAGGGCAGACATCAAACATTCATTGTGAATGTCTGTTTTTCAGTCATCAAGCAAGAGCTCTGCCCTGCTTGTTAAAGAATGGCCATTTCTCCAAACAAAAGGAGTGAAGGAACTCCTGAAAGGCTCAGCTCTGAGGTTCAGGTGTCTGATTCAAGGCCTAGGCTGGTACAGCATAGCTGAGAGTCCTCAGCTCAGTTTTACTGAGAAAAAGGCTGCTGAGATGGTATTTTAGAGAAAGCCAGGTGATGCGAGAAAATGTAAAAAAAAAAATAAAAAAGAGCAAAACCACATAATGTCACAGGGAGAAAAATTCAGAAAAAATATGCTGACATGAAGAGGTACGAAGCCAAAAGGAAAATACAGAGAAGTGGATGGTAACAACCCAGCAGTCACAAAGGTTGGCTGGTATGTTCCAAGGAGGTGGAGAAGTTGATGCTTGCTGACCTGACAGGTGACTGCCTGGCCAGCAGACATCATCCAAGGGCCTCACTGAGGTGGTGAGTATTTTAATATTAACAGCTCTTCCTTGGTATCTCTGTGCTGTGTGCATTCATCCACAAATCACTCTGTACTCCTCAAATCTATACATCTTCCTTGCTGTGTCCCTCTGCCTGTGGTAGACATTGCCCGAACAAAACAGTGGAGAGAGGGAAGGTTACATTCCCTTCCAGAATGGGAATGCCGGCCTCAGCATTTCTTTGAGATGTGTGATCTACCAATTCAAATCCCACACAAACTGAGGACTTAGATCTCCTTCCTCTGGAAGAAATATTCAAATTGCTAGACCTACGTATAAAAAAGTTACCACCGACGTCTCATAGATTGATAGAGAAACATAAATATTCAGAGCATGACCACCAAATCAGACAGTAGATCTGGCAGAAGAAAAAGATACAAAAATAAAATACTAAAATCCCACATTTTCTCTATGCAAACAGTGGTAGGCAGGCAGGAGGTAACTGTCTAAAAGCAGCCAGTTTGGCAGAGACAGGGTCCACAGTGGAGCCTCTATGGCATCCAGAATTAGAAAAAAAATGCAGAAAGGTTTCACTGTGGAGGTAACAGATACTGGCAGTTTTCCAGGCTCATTCTCCTGAATTTACGCATAAATTTTGTCTAAAACGTCACTTAGGAACTTAAACTTATTTTTGGATTCCACCCCAGTGGAGAAATGATGTGCAAACAAATGCTTAGTCAGATGGCTGATTTTTCAAGAAAAGGTTAGAAAAATTTGGGCAATCTAACCTAGGGAAATGAATCCCACAAATATGACTTATATGGGAGGAAAGGTATATTGGCTGCAAACCAAATGGATATTATTTGTCCATGGACAAATTTAGTTTGAAATTAGAAGACCTTCCTTGCCATTAGTGATTTGAAGTTTGGAGTATGATACTCCAATAGGAGTGTGGTACAGAGAAACACAGCTAATTTCAATATATGATGTGATTGCCAACAAAATCACTCAATGATTCATGAAATCCTACCAGTTTTAACAACTGCATTTCTGTAATAGCACTCATGAGCAGAATGCAGAATGCATTATATCATTAGCATTAAACAGATTCACAGAATTTAATTGACTTTAAACATCAAGGCGTCTTTTGGCCACCAAAGAGAGATCGCAGAAATCCCCAAAAACTAGTTCAGATGAATTTAAAGCATCAAATTAGAAAAAAAAAAAAAAAACCTGTAAAAATCCCTGCAGAATAAAGAAGTTTGTCAAGAGAAGGAGGAAGGGATTACCTTTTCAGTTAAAAAATGCGTTTTTTATTTGCTGAAGTTGCAACCAAGATGAGATTGTTATCCAAACAACCCAAAACAAAATACCATCTTTTATCTTTTTCTCAGATAAACAGTTTCAGTATGTGATTGAGGAAGACCAAGCTATCTCAGCCTCTCATTATTGCTACTAGTTGATGTGTTTACTTAAGCCATCACAACTATGAAATAAAATAAGTTATTTTCAATGATCTCTTTTTCTTCCACACCAAGCGACAAATGAAGAGAGTTGTAAATACTGCAGCCAACTACCGGAAAAGTACAGAAGAATCAGTGTTTCTCCCAGGTGTCAGGAATTATCTGCTCCTTAACTTTAATAGGGTTGGGACTGCTGAATATTTCACTCAGTTACGTACAGATGAAATACAGAATATGACAACACAAAGATGACCTATTTCTTCAAGGAATGGCAATTCTGAAATGTGTATACCCTTATCTTACTTCAAGATACATCTTAGCACCTTCAGAAACAGCTCAAATTTTGTGTATTTTCAGCAACTGCTCAGTTGTATGGGAATCTTTATTTTAGAAATTAAATTTAATAGATAACGGGATTTTTATGTGTCTAGTGTCTGTGTATACCTTAATTTCCCTTAATATTTTGCTGAAGTCCCTTAGAGGCTTAGAATTATGCTGTCAGTGCACAAAAATGTATCCTTAGTGTATACATACACCATCACAGATGCAAAAGAACCAAAGCTGTGGAAAAATAACTGCTTTTTTTTGAGGAGGGGGTACTGTATTTGTTTTCACTCTGCATCAAACTGAACTGTAATATGTTTATTGCTTTTTTTCATGCATCATTATAACAAGATGACTAAATGTCCTCCTTTGTATTGGCAAGTTTAGCTCTAGGGGTGCTGTTGCCCAAAACAAAGCCATGACCCTTTCTCCTCAGTCTTACACAGAGAAATCCTCATCAAGCTTTACTTTACTACCCCTGGTGACCACTTCTTCTGTTACCATGGCAAAAACAACCTCAGTGAAGGAAAAAACAATAAAGTGGATATGGGCATCATTCAAAGGCCAATCTTTTGTTTATTAAACCTTTAAGATATTTTTTAATACTGGTTTTTACAACAAAATACACATGAAAATCAGCTTACTGTTCTTACACATAAATGACGATAGAATCTTCTTATTAAGCAGTCTTCCAATCTCCAAAGTGCATCTCAGAGTGGTTTCAGTATTATTTTGATATCTCATGTCACACATAAAAGCCACTGCAGGTAGAGAATTTACTTGCAGGATAAGAAGATAATAGCTACATTCATAAACATATTTCAGTGTATATCTGACAATCAGATTCAGATAAAAATTGTTGCAGTGACATTCTCCTTCACAGGTTCTTTTAAGGAGATTCCCAATTAAATGGTTGAAACAATTTCAGTGCGCTTGCATACGTGACAAATGACCATGCTGCTGTACATTAATGAGTAGCAGCATATGACCTCTATTGATGCTATTATTAACTTGCTTTGATAGAATAGTAGTTATTAAAGATCTCTGTAGATCATGTTGATCAAAGAAATCCAAAATTGTGTTAGTGTCTGAAGTCATAATTTTATGGTAAAAATATAGTTTCGTTAAATAGTTATTTTATAAACCATAGGCTATTGTAATACTTTCTGGATATATGTGGATGTTGAGAAGCCTCACTACGATCCTTTTTACCCTTTATTACAACAGTCTCAAAGAGTCACTGTTTTCTGTGCCTCCTAGCAGCTGAATCACTATTCCCCACACAACTGGTCAGCAGAATACGTGAGTATTCCCATCCCATCATCGCTATTATTTGTTCTGAACTGACAAAATGTCCAGTGTCACAGATGGCACTAAAACAACAAACACCACCATCCCCTGAAGAGTTTGTGGTCTATTCAATTCTGTGTTCAAGGTTGACCTTTTACAGACAGTCTAGAGAAAATTGTTTTTGTTCCAAAAAAGAGTTTAGCTATGGAACTAGGTTCTGTAGCAAAAAAGAGAACTGTTCTTTTTATTACATGTCACAATATGTATTTAGATATAAACTACAAATGCAGCCTTTCTATCTGAACCTTCATGGGTCATATATACAGATACCTTAAACATTCTTTGTAAAAACTTTTTATTTTGGTCATCCCCAACAGAAATACAGAGACAACTGATATACATAATTGGTCTGAAAAGTCATTTTGCATGTTGTTTGCTCTTGCAAATCAGATAATCCTAAAACTAACATGTACAGTTCACCCCAACAATATGCTTTGCAAAACCAAAAATCTCTGCTAAGACAGATTGAAATGTTTCTGTCTTTTGTCCCCATTTTATCTATTAATGCATTAATTGTTTTATGAAGATGGGGCTGCATGCTTCAAGTAAAATGCTATGAACAAAGATGTCAATACTTAAAGAATAAAAGGTCATTTTTAAATTATTTTTTTAACTCCTAGGTCCATCCAGTCTCATCTAACATAAATTTTAAATACTTAACTGAGGAGCTAAAGTTATGATCCTGGCTATCCAAACTCACTCAGCAGACTATGGGATGTTCTCCCCAGATATGAACAGCATTGGTGGTCTGACTATTGTATCTATTTCTGATTAAGGAGAGAGCCTGCAGCAAACTGTACTCCCCACAGACCTCACTTCAAGGATGAATTTGAGATTTGCTCAGTGCCTACACTAAAGTCCAAAGACAAACCTTTCTTAAAATAGTAGCCTGAAGAAAGGACCTAAATCTATAATCTGATACTTAAATAAATGGTGTGATATTTGAAAGCCCTAAATAGCTGAAGACACTTCCACTGACTCCCACTTTTCTGTTCATCTCTTCATCTTTTTAATCAGAATCACAATGGACATATCTGTTTTATCACTTATGTTTATTTTACGCTATACGGCTCTATCATTTCAGTTTATTAGCAATCATTTATGTATAATGTTTGCTTTCAGTGTCATGTGAATGACATCTGAATCCTTTAGGTGCCTGAAAATGAGTGTGACAGGCAAAGAAACAAGCAGACAAAAAAATGGAGGACAATTCACAGTCAAGGAAACACACTATTCTCAAGGAAGAGAACACAGGTCCAGCAGAACGGAAGGAAAGTCCCTCACCTGGCTTCGGAAAATTATTATTAATTATTAGCTACAGATACAGTAAGAAGTTTGCATGTAACCATTTTCTGATACACTGGCAGCTGCCAGGGAAGTAAAGAGATAAAAGAAGTAAACAAAGGAAACAGATAGGACATCTGCAGAACGACCACGGCTTTGTGTGATATGGTACATGCTTGAGAAGCACACAGGCCTTCCAGCAGCTTCTTGAGCCCTTCCCAACAGACATTTCTCCTAAACACCCAAAATGAGGAGGTGAAAACCATACTGACCTCCCTGCCATGGGCAGGGTGCAGAGATGGCAGAGCACCAGAGCACAGAAATAGTCACTTCTTGGTTTTGCAACACATGGGGTAGAATACCATTTTATCGTTAGGTGTGGCCGCTTTCACTGGTAAGAGGCAAATGCCCAAGCTTTGAGGCAACGCAGTACAAAGTCTAGGGAAAGGCAAAAGGAGAGCTGAGGTGCAGGTGAAAAAAGAAAAACCAAGCTTTTTAGTCTCTTGGCTTCATCCTCCTTTGAGGTTTCTGTTGATCAGCTCTCAGGAAGACTGTGGTGACATGTTTTAAGTGACAATAATCTTTTCTGCATGTCCTGCTCATTGTTTCAACCTTGCACTTTTCTGCCTACAATTTTGCTCTTATGCCACCACACAACAGAAAATATTGGAAAGACTGTCTTAAAAAGGAGTATGCCATTTAGTCAGCAAGAAAATCCTGTCAAAAATTGTAACTCAAAAAAGGAGAGCATGCTGTGTTCTCCCATAGTTTGGCAAATATGCACAAGAAGAATTAAAAATAAAACACCTTTCTTGGGAAACTTCAGACCAATATTCATTTAAAATTCTTCTCAATATTTCATACAGAAACATGAGTACAATCTGTTTAAAAGCATAACATACTGTAATGCTACAGTATGACTTAAAGCAGATGTTTTCTTGGTGTTTAATGTGCAAATAAATCCTATATACACCAGCAATCACACATAATAAGCTTCAGTTTACTTTCAGGAGACACTATAAAATTATGCAAAGAAAATACCAAATAATCTAAACCCATGTAAACCTGCCCAGAACAAAAGTACTGCTAACTCTCAATATAAATATTAAATATAAGAGGAAAAGACAGATCTTAACTGCTAGGAAAAAGAAAAAAAACAAACTGTGAAATGTGGTGAATTTATTTTTCTGTCTATTTTAGTGTCAATAAATCTGTCCTAGCTCCTTGGAAGTAAGGGCAAGGCCCCCAAAATATTGAATTGAACTAGGGTAGAAGTACTCCATTTCCCAACAGACTTGCAATGCAAGTAATAGACACATTATGCTTGAAAATTATTTGTTTTACCCTTCTAAAATTAAGTTTTTCATGTGTCAAAATACACACAGTACTGCTTTAATGACTACAAAGCGGGAAAAAAACCCTACACAAATAGTGTGAAATAAAGTCCCTCCAAAATTATCTCCTTGCATTCCTTGCCTCACTTTCACTTCCTTTGGCTATCTTGAGAAGGAAAAAGAATCCTCCAAAAGTAACTACTCAGCTCAGGTTTAATATTAATTACACAATTACTTATATAGTTTATCTGATTCAGAATTTCCCCTTGATGAGAAGACAGAAGATGCCTTCATACACCTTTAAAAATTTTTCATGTAAAGGGCAAATCCATAATTTTACACTCACATGTGCATGAGTGACACACAGACAGATATCCACACACATACACATGTATGCAGCACACAGGAAGCCAAACAGACGCATTCACTATATTCACAGAGTTTTGTGTCCAGAAGCAGCCATTATTCTCAACAGATTTGATTCTTTAATGCCAAAATCCTTGTAGTTTCACCAAGAGTTTTCTATTCTCAAGTTTTCAGCATTTCTTAGAAAGATAATCACATTTATGGGTGGAAACTTCTCTCTCTTCAAAGATTATTGTTCCAATAATTTCTCTGTCCATTGAATTTTTTTATGTGTTGGCAGAAAAAGACAAAAAAAAGCTAGAGACAAGATGAATTTTAATTATACTTACCTTTCTAAAGAAGCAAATTAAAACTTTAAAAATATAATCTTTAAAGGAAGTGATGCAAGACCAAAATGCATGTGATACGAGCTCAGCACTTTCCCACACTATGTAGCTGAAATGTAAATGGGTGTTACACTCACAGCTCCTTTTGGCAACAAGTATCACAGTTACTTTGTGAAAATAGTTCAAAAAACCTAATTTATATAAAAAAAATTACTTTATGAAAATAGCTTTTGGTTTAAACTACATAAAACTCTGCAACAATAATTCTAAAAATGTAATAAATATAGCTCTACTTTGAAAACACATATTTTCTATTTGTATTTACTGTATTATTATTGTTAATACTATTATAAATAATGTGTTCATGCTTAATAGTTTTGCACCTTATGCCAGGTTTGACAAACCTTATTCTTGTGGTTAATATATGTATCATTCTTACAATGTCAGCAGAAACTGCATGGAAGCTTATCTTTTATCTTGAAATCATGGCCTGTCTTGAACCACGTTTTAAAAGGGTATTTGATGCTAAAGTGTCTCAAGTGAAACTTTTAGATAAATTAAAAATTATTTAAGAGTTTTAGAAATATTTTAAAATACTTTTAATATAATGTGTTAGTGGGTTCTGAAGTTAACTGCTCTTTTTACTTTGTCATTTCAGAAGCAAAGAGATATCTTACTTTAACTCTATGTCCAAAATACTAACATCTGTCACAAAAATCCCAAAAAATTTTAATTCTCCAAACCTTGCACTGAATTCTGTATTTTTATCCCTTATTAAAAAACTCAAAATGCCAAAAAATAACCCTTGACATAAATAGCAAATAAACAAATATGAGCAACATTCATTTGAAGTTTTATGTTGTCAAATGTGTTGCTGTTATTCAAAATAGACTGATCTTATTTTCTCATTAAAAGTCAATTTTCAAGCCTTAATTAATTTTGAAGAATTTGCTCGATCCTTGAAATGCTCTTTTAAAGAACCTGTTTACATCATAGATAACATGACTCAATCCTCAGTCTTCCAGGATGAGTGATACTAATGTCAGCTTCTAATTAATTTAATTGTATTTTCTCTTATAAGTCAAGAACAAACATCTGGAGATAAAAATGACAAAGAAGTCAATAGCTCTCAGTGGTTTGATGAAAAGCGAAAAGTAAAAAAAAAAAAAAAAAAACAAGCAAAAAAACTCCCCAAAAACCCACCCCAAAGCCAAAAACTTCCTCCTTCATAAGTTTCGTATTACTTCCTTTCTTTGTTTCTTCTCTCTAGTCACATGGGGGTGGCAGGGGGGAAGAGAAAAAAAGGAGACAGAAAAGAAGCTGAAGAGGGGTTTTTTTTGCTGGAAAAAGATTGTTAATGAAAAATTGTGTTCATCTTTTTTCTCTAGGCTATGAAAGCCCACACGTGGCCAGTGGAATTCTGTTTATTAAAGTAAAGTGAGGGTCTTACTCAAGCAGCACCTCCACTTTTCTGTGTAACAATCCTGAGCAAAAATATTACAACCACTTTTATTGTTCTTTTATTCTTCTTCAGAGCCAATTTTCTGCTATTTGTAACCTCTCCACTCACATCAGGATACTCCTACAAGGAATGGTCTAAACCCAAGGAAACAACATTTTACAAAAAAACCCAAACAAAACCAGTGGAATTGATTTTGTTGGTGATCTCTAAATCTCCTAATTTTTCTAAAATTATCACAATTTCAACAAAATCCCCCCAAAAAATGAACGAAAAAAACCAGGCCGACCAACCAACCAATAAAACCCACCCAAACCAATCAAACAAAAATACCCGCCACCGCTGCCAAAAAACACCCAAAACCAAAACAAAGCAGAAAACCACAACAGCCTTTTGGTAAAAATGTTCACAATAATTTTTTTAGTTCTTGGCTTGGTGGCACCTGAACAATGTAGCTACTTCACTGTCATCTTAGTTCATACTTTATAAAACCACAATATAGTTTGGGTTTTTTCCTCTAAAGAAAGACCTCTTTAGAACAGAAACTTACTCATAGTTTATGCAATTACATAGCTTAAATTAGGAATTCTCATTTACATTCTATTTTTTCAAACATATTTTTCAACCAAACATTTTAGTAAAATACGCATCTGCCTGAGCAAAAACAAAAAAATCAACTATACTATAATTTGATAGAGATTTTAAATAACCTCAGAAAATAAGAGTCTTTGTCAACATGGGTTATGGAGAGCTGCAGACATAAATGCATGAAAAGTGTATTACAGAAATCATAATTCCGGATGTATGGCACAGAAAATTCAAATTGCATCCTAAAACACAACAGAAATTATCATATCTGTATTATAGTCCATGTAATCAATTCCCAAGCCTTTGACACCAGAATAATAAGCAGTCTGCTTGTAAAATGAACCATTTATGGAGCTCTCTTCAAAAAAAAAAACATCTCTAGGAAATGAAGTGGAAAGTTCACATCTGTCTTCAAGGGCAGATCTGGAAGCAGTTTCCAGTGTGCAGAAGTGAGTGTTTTTGTACACCAAAGCAGTTAAAATCAAGTCCTCCAATCATCTGCATTTAATATAAACCCAATACTTCAGAAGTAATCTTTTGTCTTTAAAATTTTTAATTTTAATTATTTTGCACAAACAACTAAGCAGACTTTTTTTTTAGAAAATCTTGAGTTTCTACTGCTATGTTTTCAGATACAATTAGTATAAATTTAGAATTGTGTAAGCCAATTAAAAAAAATTTATTGCAACAGAGAAGTGTTTATATTACACTGGTATCTGCAAAAAAAAAAAAAAAAAAAAAGTCCAAATACTAATTCAGCTGACTGTTCATTCCACAGTAATTTTTCAGAGGGGAAATCACACTCAAAATGCCTGCCTAGATTCATATAACTTGCCATTCTTAGTTTTTGTAAGAGATCTCGTTGATTGAACATTACCTGTGTAACCAATCTAACAGATCCATTTTATCTTGATTCATTCATTTATTAAGATTTTGCCTCAATCTTCCTGATTATGCTACACTGGCACTTAGAAAAAACATTATCCTTTAATGCTTCATTAGCTACTTTTCCATCATAGTTAAAAATGTACATTACAATTATAATGTATTATAGTAAATCTGTAGCTCACTCAGATCATACCAGCTCTTTTCAGTTCTCTCTTTCTAATAGAGTATTTGTCCAATAAATTCTTCATGGGACATTGCATCTTACAGAACTAATTTGTAGACAGTGCATAATATTGCCAAGTAGGAAAGCAAAGCCATATCTGCAACAAAATTGAATATTTTATGACAAAATTTTATCTAGGAAATTGTAGAATAAGCTGTGCTGAACACATGAAGACAGAGAAGAAGCAAGCCTGTTCTTGTCTGGTTTTACGTAAAAGCACTCCCTGAATTAAATCAACAAACCAAATGAACTGAAAATTTTTTAAAAGCAGGCACACAAATAAAAGTAGGAAATGGCTTAAGAGTTTAACAAAAACTGAATAAGCCAGAAAAAGTCAATAACTACAAAAGTTGTGGAAAACAGATTGTACCATAGTGCAAGGCCTGACAGGATGAATGCTCACATAAAAGCATCACTGAAAAGAACTGGGAAACCCAACTGCTGGAGTGAGAAGCACAACAAAACCCAGAGGACTTGGGTGGCTACAAGTTTATAAAGAACACATTTTACTCTCATTCCATCAGTAATGATCCTTCTCAAAAAAAAAGATGATTTAAAAAAGAGCAAATGAGTGCTGCTCTATTTAACATGATTTGGTAACTACTTTGTGTTATATAACAGCAGTAAGTATGGGAAAAACACACTTAAAGAAGAATGCTTATCTGTAGGACTGGCAAATCTGCCTTTAGAGCTTCCTCTCAAAAACCTGATGAACTCTCTAGGAAGTTGTATGTTTGCTAGTTTGATTTGAAAAACATGTTAGTGTTGACCTATTGTAAAAGGATTCTGTCTGCAAAAGCAGGTTTGAAAAATTATCACAGAATCACAGAGCCCAAATATAACTTTTTAAGAGCTTCTTTTTAATATGAATCTGTTTTAATCAACATGTCAGAAAATGAAACCTTTTTGTCAAAAGGACTATCCAGAGCATGTGTGCTTGATAGAGTCTTTTGTGCCACTGATTAGAAAATTAACTCACCAAGTTCCCAGAATTTCTGGAGGTAAGAAAATATGTCACATTCAGTCTTAATAAAAAGACTATAAGTAGATAAAAGACATAAATGAAGTTCTAGAAATTTTTAAAAGTCATATTAAAAATAAGTCAGCATTTCAAACTCAAGCTTCTTTTCTTAAATCCCACTGAGTAATGTGAATGAAGTTTATATTTGCTGCCCCAAACTACCCACAACCCTCCTCAAGCAGACCCAGATTGATTCTACTTGGTTTAAACTCTCCATGCTTAGCTGGAAAGTGTCATAATCTTACATTTTTTTTACAATGATGAAAGGCATAAAATATTTCTAAAATGTCTTGTGAAAAAACTGCACAAGCACATTACGTTTTTATAATCTGTGCATATTTTTAATGAGCCACTTAGAAACAGCTAAGGGAAAAAAAACACGACTGTAGGATAAACAGACCAAGAGAACCTGGAAAATGCCATTTGAGGGCAACAGAAAGATTGCATTTTAGGAAGCTCAGAGAAGTGGTACATATTTTGTGCTACTTTCTGTTCTCATTACAGCTTGATGATTTTCACCAGAAAAAAATTAGTTTGTGATATTTTCTGTTCTCATTACAATCTATTTGACAAGAAGGCATTATGAATTTGCAATTTTCTATCCCTTTTACAATCATTTTTCAAGAACAAATTATACAAGCATTCATAGCTGACATTTTATGACTCTGAGCACAGATCAGCTAGATAGGTAAGCAGTATCTGATTTTAATCTCACATTTACCTGGTGAGATTTACAAGTGTCCTCAGTAAAACTGAGACCTTTGCCAATTTATGCAAATGTCATGTCAGATATAAGTAAAGATGAGGCTAATCTACAGAGTTCAGATGAAAAAAAACCCCAGAAAATCTGGTGCCACAATAGGTGAGGTGCAAATAAATATTTATCTCTCTCTTCTTTAGCTTTTCTGTCTGATCTAGCCTATTTATTATAAGATCGACTCAGTTTCTACAGACCTGTTTTATGTTTTCTAAAATATTCTTCCTTTTTCAGACTCCACCATTCTTTCTTCTGTCTTACACAGATGATGACACACTGCATTTAGACAGTTTGCTCATTTCAGGATGTTAGAGTCCTGCTCAGACTTTAATTCACAATGCTCATAAGAAAAAGAATCATTACAGTATTCTGCCAAATAGTCCAAATGCAACTGGAGAAGTTATGATTTATTTTAGACTGTTTAGTGAACCAGACACAAGCCCAGCAACTGACCTTCGGTTTAGTATCTGTATTTCCTCTTTCTCCCTGACCACACAACTTTGAGGGAATTCAATTTTATATTTGTAGAAAAGGATATGTCCCAAAAATTTGATGATAAATGTTATAAACTCCTGCATTCTGTGGTGTTCCAGAAAAGTGGCAGAAAAAAATGTATAGATCATTTCTCATCTATGAGTATGACTCTTACTAAGGCCTTTTTAAAATTCTACATAGGGACAATGTGGCCATTCTAAATATCAGGGTTAAAGAAAGAACTTGCACAAACTCCAGTTAGCTTTCTAAAAATGTTGTAATACAAATATTATTTCCCCCCTTTTTCTTCCCAAGAAGACTTATGGATGATAAACACTCTCCAGGCTTGATGTGACAAAGAGCATTTGCTGATTTACACAATACACAGCTAGAAGAGATGCACAGTGGTGACTGTTGTAACATTTAAAAACTGTTAATATGCTTCAATGCACATTAATAATTACCATTGGAAAAAAAAAAACATGCCAATAAATCCCAACAGGTATCTTGAGGCTATGTGTTTCCCATAAAACACTTCTGAACTGTTAAAGATTCATTGTGATTTAAAGTAGGTCTGTTGAAGCTCATCCTAAACAGATGACTTAAAATTAAGACACAAAATGTTTTAAGGTAATCAAATTGTTCCTGTGAAGAACCTGTGAAAAAATAAGATTATTTCAGTTGCAGAAGGCTTAACAATTCCTTGAATATAGCAGACTTCAACTAAAGTTAATCAGATTTATTCAGCCCACAGTGGCTAAAAAGAATATTTGGTATGCTTTGTGTGTGGGTATGTATGTTTGTTTACCTGCACATTTTAAGTTTCTAGGTCTGTAGTCTAGTGGTATTCACCACCCAACCTTGACAGAAAAATGAAATATTCTAATTTAATACCTGGACTCACCATAATCTTAATTGGAATCAACTCAACTTTATAAATAGTTAATTTAGCAGATCACACTTTAGTACTGAATAAAAAAGATGATGGAAAAAAAATAATTTGAAAGTGCTAGAAGCACAACTTTGAAGGCTGCTCAGCTTCTCTGCTGGAAAATACAAAAAGGAAGAAAGAACCACAGAACAGTAAATCTATCCCTCCCTCTTCAAGCGTACAAATGCCATCTGAGATAAAACAGAATGGATGTCAGTGGGACATTAATCTTACCTGACTTGAAACACCTGAGCATATACCTGAGCTAGGTACAGCTAACTTTACAGGCTATGAAAGTAGCATGCCTCTCACAAACACAAGTCATTGTCTTATTTATCTGTCTTAAATTTTAGAACAACACAGGCCGAAAACATTTTAAGAGAGAAAATTAGATGTTAAATCTGTACCCTGCTTAGCCATTACAGCATTTCCTCTCAAAGTACAAGTCACGTTGTTTTGTGCCATCAGTCTCTCCATGGCCACATCTTAAAACAAATGAGTCGATGTTTGTTCTCTAAAACTGAGTTCAAGTGGCACAGCAGAGCTCCTGTCTCTAAGGCTTTACTAGCCCTTTCCCCTAAGTGCAATTCAGCCCAAACCAGAATGACTCCATCCAGACTGGCTGTGGGTATTATTTTGCAAGGTATTACGCAAATTATGACCATCAACTGACCTGTATTATTACAAGTTGTTATGTGCTGAAAACATACCAGGAAACGCGCTAGTGATCAACAGTACAAGCAGCGTTAGTCTATAACTTGTTCCACAACTCATAATTAGTTCACCAATAGTTTACATTGTGTATGTTCTCATTATGTCCATTGTGTTGGGCAAGAACATAATTTCAATACAGCAGCCACACTTTTTTTTATTATTATTCCATTAAATATGTCAATATATTCAGGAGAAATCTATGTTTTAAAAGAGACCGAAGGGAATATTTATATCTGACCAGCTTCAGCACAGTAGCTGAAAATAAAACCAGAGAGATTCTTCCTTCTAATTAAAGAACAGAGTTTAATTCTGAATGAACACTATGAATGAATTCACTCATATTTAATTTAACACATATTAATGATAAGCTCTAAAACAGAATGGCTTAGATTATTTGCATTACAGATCAACTCTTAAAGAGTGTACTTTGGTCACTACTACAATTTGCAAGTTGGTACTTAATTACAAATTCTTATACTTCCATGTTGTTCAATCCTGTTTAATTCTGCAATTTACTCTTATGAACAACTTTTTTCAATGAATTACAATCTAATATTATGTCTTTGAGAGCTTTTCCATGATTCTCTGACTCCATTTTCATGCAAGATCTGTAAGTGCGAATCTTTGTTAAGTTCATTATTTTAAACACCTGTACTGAAAAGGATCAGAATGTTGCAATTGGCTCTTATTACCATAACCAATACTTGAAATCGGGATTTGGATTTTGTGGACCAGATCTGTCTCTAGCATATATAAATTTAAGCCAAATTCAGGAATATAAGAACATTATGAGAGAAGTACCAAATGTAAAAGACAAACCATGTTGCTTCGTTTAGCTCTCTAATACACTATAGTATAGAAGAAATTCTAGACTTAACTTGTACAATTAGAGTTTCTATTAGATGTTCAGGAAAAAATCCAAAATAATCCATACCAATCAGCCAACTCCCGCATCCCCCAACAAAATACAAAAAAACCCAAAAAAACCAGCCCACAACCAAAACCAACCCACAATGAAGAAAAATAAAGATGATAAGCTTGGCTACCTGCCTGAATAAATACACAAGATGTAGAGGAAATCTTCAGTAATACCTACATATAATTTGGAAAATCTGTTGACTGTAAACAGTGAAAAATCCAATAAACAATGACTAAACACTTGACAGTGTCATCTACTGTGCATGAGAGCCTAAAAGCAGGTGAAGAATATGGAGCTGAACAAGCAAATCAAAAACTTCTGAATTTCCAGTTATAGATATTACTTTAAATTTCTTTTTCCATTTTCTATTGATTCATTTTACTATCTCAAATTATCCTGCAAAATTAAGGGAAACAGTATTTTGGAATCTCTTTTTCAGAAATATTCAGGTATTATTGTGAATCCACAAGCCTTCAATCTGAGAACATATCTATAGCATAGGCCATTTCTCTAGATGAAAATTTTATTTTATTTTCTTTTTATTCACTCTTCTAGGATAGCAATCTTCTTGACAACATGCTGCTTTGTCAGGTTAGTCATGGCTCATTGAAAAGAAGTTCACTGAGAAGTTCAGAGGTCACTGAAGAGCAGAGAGTCAACCATGTATTTTTTTAACAGAATTGATTCTGACTGAAAGTAAAATTCAAATCAGCTTTAGAAGTATACTCAGAGACAAACAAGCATCAGCTTGTATTTTATGTGGCTTTACAAGAAATGTAACAATGATCATAAGTCATACTTAAAAAATAAATTAAAAGCTATAATAAAAATGGCCAAATTAACTATTTTACATTATCAAATTTCCTTGTAGGGTATATCTTTTGGAGTATACCACTGTTTTTTCTACTTAGAACAATAACCACTGAAAACATTTGAATATTTACCTTTTTTAATCTGTCTACAAACAACAGGGTGAACGTACAATTCCCATTATAAATCAGAGCTAAACTAGTATATTCTTATAGCACAAAACCTGCAGAATCCAGTAACACTCACAGCATCCATAATCAAAGCTGCAAAGGTGCAGGATGAATAGAAAGTGTGATTAGGCATCTTTGAAAACAGTTTGCACAGTGCATAGTGTCTTACTGAGAGAGTGCACTGAGTTTTTTATGTCTGACATGCCACAAAATGAAATTTCCCAGTAATTCATAGGAACAGAACACTTAGCTTCAACAGGGAACACTCCAAAGAAATGACTGGATTCTAGAGAGAGATTAATGTTTAGCATCTCCTTTGTTACTGTTTAGACAAGTTAAGGTTTTTTCCTTTTTTTACCCCTGTAGAAACTGACTGACAGAGCACAATTTCACTGGTTTAGCCATCTGCTGATATACTTTTAATGAAGCTTGAAAGAGTAATTCACACATATTTCTTGCAGTTGAAATAGGGTCAGAGGAGATCACTTCAGACTACAGAAATTTCTTGCTCACTTCAGCAAGAGGTAAATTAAATCTAAGGTTTCTTTGAGATACAGCAGGACTGGAATCACCGCCCTATTCATGGAGATGCACAGGGATTGAGTCACTCTGTGACATGTTCCCACCTGAATCATTCGTTATATCATAAAATTTTTAGCCATTGACATGAATCCTATTCTAAATGGGTAAAAAAAGGAATATGATAAATATATCTCTAGTTCTTATGGTCTGAAAGAGAAAAACTGTCTGTGTGATACATTTTTAATAAACAATTGTCACCACTTGCTCTAAATGATCAACAAATGACTACATATTAATGCA
This sequence comes from Oriolus oriolus, assembly GCA_013400235.1. Lineage (NCBI taxonomy): Eukaryota > Metazoa > Chordata > Aves > Passeriformes > Corvidae > Oriolus > Oriolus oriolus. The sequence goes on from VXBT01000314.1 coordinate 523,797, forward strand.
GCCTTAGATAACAGAGCTACATTTATATTTTTGAATGTAAATAGAATTTTTAAACTCATTTTTACAATGTTAATTATACATGAAAATTATAATCCTAAAAATAAAAAATATATTAATCCACCCCAGACTTCATGGAAATTTGAAGAATAAACCTTTGCTTGAATCAGGTAGAGATTAAACACGAAACTGTCTCTTCTAAAGCATTCCAGAATCTCTAACCTGGGAATATTTCGTAAAAGTCTACAGATTAAGGTAGTAAAGGCTTCTTTTCAAAGTCCCTATCCCAAATTAATCTTGTTCCAATGTTTTTGTCATGTCTAAAGTTTGAAATCTTTCTTTCCTATGGAGTAGTTTTTATAATTACTGCCCAACTGTAATCTTACTTTCTTGTTTAGCCAGTATTCAGAAAATATTAACTCACTTCCACTCTAGAGAACTTACTTGATGTTTATTTAAGCATTTAATTTAATTCAGCAACATTTCCATTAAAGATAAAGTCTTCAGACAGTCTCTTTCTCACTGACATGCACAGACAGAAGGAGGAAGAAAACAGTGAGAAAAAAAGATAAGTGCACTGAGAACTTCCATTTCCAGAAGGGTGTTAGGAAAGGCACTGATTAATCTTACGTGTCTGAAGTGACAGCCAATGTGCAAAGAAATGATTACTTAATGCTGATAGAAACTGTCAACCAACAGGACACTTATTTTGTGGTGCTTGGAGATTAACTGGAAAACTGCTGCATAGGAATGCGAAATGTATATGTTCATGTAAAGAAACAGCTTTTTTTTTGGGTTGAAACACTTTTTTGAGTGATTCTTTTTGGGGAAAATACTTCAAAACAAATTATGATGTAATTTCTTCATATGGCCAGAATGTGAAAAAGCCACAAATGTAGAAGTGCAAGACACCACCTTCTACTAAGAAGGCTTGTCACTTAAAAACATGCATTAACACTCCGAAACACAAAAAAGGAGCTGGAAGATATGACTCAGTATCTACGGAAGACCTGTGCCTTCTGTATTGCAAACAAGCAAGCAAAGAATGATACTCTAACATGCTTGAAATGGTATTAGGTACTTATATTTAGTCATCTCAATCCTAGTCTAGAGTCCTGAGTTCACATTATCGAGAGCTCACACTAAGACGTATTCTTAGTGGTATCTCTCTAGGATACCTAATTCCCTCTCCAGGCTCCATCAGGTGGCTTGACTGGATCTTCACTTACTCTCAAAGGAGGCTGGATACCTATTCACAGTCAACTAAATTGAGAGATAGTTATCTTTATCTGAATCCCATCTAGTCTCAAAAGCCACAGTGAGCACCAGGAACAGAATGGGAAAACTCAGAATTTGATCCAAAATCCTTGCCATTTCTTCACTGAACTTTGTATTAAAAATGCACATCTACTATAGTACAATCTGTGACTTCAAATTCTTTTTAAGATATTAAATTTACATCATAATAATACTGAGTTAAGCGATTCAAATATAATTCAAAATAAGAACAAACAGACCCCAGAAACGATCCTACCAATGATGACAGAAAATAAGTGAATAGAAAATTAGATCTAAAATGCAATCTCACAGGTCTTATTATTCTTTAGTGTAAAAAGTAGTTACACTTCCACTTCAACTTCTGTTTATGAAGCAGTAGTGAAAAACCTGTAAGAAACATCCTAAGTTATAGAAGAAATCTCCCATAAGTATTTATATACAAGAATACACACACATCAGTGAAAATAATCATGATATGGTGCTTAACAAAGAAGCTCTCCTTAGATAAGCTCATGCAACTACCAGCATGTGCACTTTCGGCCCACTGCCTCACAAATTAAAACACAATAGCTCCTTGTGATTACACTACTTCTACCAGTGTTTATTCTAATGCATTTTAATACAAAGTAAGGATAAGCTGAGAATATCGTTATAAGCAATCAAGTTACTGCTTGCTGAACTTAGATTCCAATGTAGTCACACCGTAGGACTAAATGTTCATTCCCATTCTGACTGAATTTTAAGACATGTGTCCGCAACATTTTTGGTCACATTTGGAACATTTAAAGCTGTCTTATCATCAGTTAATGCTGTTATGATGACATAGGCTAACTCATTAAATTGTCATACTAATTTTCTTGCAGTCATTTAACAATGGAGATTCAATATAGAATCATAGAAATGTTCAAGTTGAAAAATACCTTTAAAGTCATAGAATCCAACTGTTAAACAAGTCAAGGCCACCACTAAACTATGTCTTCAAATATCACATCTAAACATCTTTTAAATACCTCCAGGCATGCTGACTCCAACACTTCCCTGGACAGCCTGTTCCAATGCATGACATCCCTTTTGGTGAAGAAATTTTTCATGACACCCAATCTAAACCTTCCCTAGTGCTCCCTGAGACTGTTTCTTGTCATTCTATCACTTGGTACTTGGGAGAAGACATCAACTCCCATCTCACTAAGCCTCCTTTCAGGGAGTTGTAGAGAATCATAAGGCTCCTCTTGAGCCTCCTTTTCTCCAGGTTAAACACCCCCAGCTCCCTCAGCTGCTCCTCATTAGACTTTTGCTCCAGACCCTTCCCCAGCTCTGTTCCCTTCTCTGAACTCTCTCCAGCACCTCAATATCTTTCTTGTAGTGAGGGGCCTAGAACTGACCCCAGGACTTGAGGTGTGACCTCCCCAGTGCTGAGTGCAGGGGGACAATCACTGCCCTGGTCCTGCTGGCCACACTGCTGCTGATACAGCCAGGATGCCATTGGCCCTCTTGGCCACCTGGACATACACTGGCTTGTGCTCAGATGGCTCTCAACAAGCACCCCCAAGTCTTTTTCCACCAGGCCACTTTCCAGTCATTCATGCCCAAGCCTGGAATATTGCATGGAGTCGTCATCACCCAAGGGCAGGACCTGGCACTTCACCTTGTTAAGTCTCGTATCACTGATGCTAGCCCATCGATCCAGCTTGTCCAGATCCCTGCAGAGCCTTCCTACCCTCCAGTATATCAACATTCCCACCCAGCTTGGTGTCATCTGTGATTTCACTGAGGGTGCACTCATCGAGCAGGGTGGGTACTCAATTACATGGGTAGGTATCACAGCTCAGCCGCTCTTTGGTTTGTCAAGCTGCTACAATTCAACTCACATCTGATCATGTGTTTGAGCACATTTTAGAACTTACTCTAAAATAACTTAATACTTTACCAAGCAATTAGTTTGAATAAAATGATCAAGTATTGGCCAAGAAAAAAACTAAAATCAAATATGAGAAATATGGTATAATGCATCAAAAACGCTGTTATGCGATGAAATTGTAATCAAACAACTGCAGGCTGATGATCTGTAGCAACAAGACTTAGTTATCAAGCTCCTTGAGCTACATATGTCTTAATTAAGATAGCTACTGAGTCTAGGTGACTTAGGATCAATACAAACTTTCTTGAAGCAACAGACTTACTGGCTGACATTATGAGTCATAAAACTGTTTTAAAAACAACAGCAAGGTGATTCTGTATTCGGAAAAGGATGTGATCTCATGAAACATATCTGCTGCAACCAAATTTTTCAATATATAAAAGAGACAGAGAGGTCCATTTTGTACTTACACAGGGTTTTTTTGGCATTTCAGCATCAACAGATGTCATGAGGTGAGAAAGCATGTGGCATCAATGTGGCAATCCTACCTCAGAGCAGAGATAGCCTGCAGAAGAGATTTTGTAAATGTCTAAACCCACACTCCCTTGGCACCTCTTATCTAGTGTAATGGTCTGACCAACTTCAAAGTAGGAATAGTGCCATGATAACAGATGGATAAAAGTGTAGGCAGCAATAGGAGCATGTACCAGCATCCAGCATATTTACTGAGACTTGGAAAACCTAGCCAGGAATGACTCAAGTGACTGAAATAAAAGTCTGTGGTCAGAATGGCCTGCCAATGGCAATTCATCTCTTGCCTCAGTTAACATTTCAAAGTACATACATTCTGCACTTTCTAAGTTAGGGATAACACAGGAAAATAGGTTTTACAGTAAATATAAATCATGTTTTCAGTCTTATCTGACATGAGGGTGTTGCATTCTGCTGGCAGATCTGGGACTGTTGCTGTAGCTACCCCACAGAAGACTGGGACAGCCTTGGAGATCTTTATTTACAAGACTCCTTAGGGCGAGTAGTGCTGTTTTATCAGCACTTTAGTCATCATAGTAATTGCTGAGCTTGCCCTTACTGTGCTGCAGATGAGGAAGGAAGGTTGCTATTTTCAGAATTCTCTGAAGAGGTATTTGTGCCCTTTGACAAAGTGGTTTTCCACCCCATTATGTAAAGGCTTTTCAGACCAGCAGGAGGAAGCCTCTAATAGCTCTTGTGAGACACAACTGGCTGTATTGTCAATAGGGTAAAGAGTTTTCTACTCAGATTTTCACAGTCTGGTTACAGGAAACTGCTAAAGGAAATGTTCCTGACTCTTGCATCCAAGGTTTCAACATTAAATCGAATAGGACCGTATCCAGACAAAGATCAATTGATTAAGCCCAAAAGAACCCAAGCAAATAAAACCTCCTCAGCAGTGTCTGCTCAGAGGGCAGGCAGCTGTGTGGTTATCTCTGCACAGGGAAAGTGCTTACTTTTTTCCTGCCAAATGCAGATCATTATTCCATTATATGAAGGAGACCAGGAAGCTGGTCTCCTCCCATAGTTATCCGTCTGACAGCAGTATATGAAAAAGCAGAATGAATTCTGTCCTCAAAATAAGACTCACAGAAATTAAATTCGTGTGTACCTCAGCACACAGTGCAGCTGAAATTCAGTTTCTAATAAACCTTAACCAGAGCTCTACAACAAAATAAAATGGAGAGGCATGGGACAGAGGAAAGAAAAGCAAAAGAGTTATGAAAACTCTTGTACCAAGTAATGTTAACAAAAAGCATACAGGACATTTATTAAACAAACTTGCCTTCGAGAAAGCTTTTATGGTACAGCACAGACTCACCAATCCTTATAACAATAAAGATATGACATGGCATGATACAACCAAATAACATATTTTAGTATCAAGTCTAAAATGCCCTCCTGCAAACTTGAAAAAAGCTCCTGTCTTCTAGTACTTGGATAAAAAAAAGCTCCTGTGTGTTGGTACTTAAATGAGAGACTTCATTTAAACGAGACTGTAATACCTTCTATGATCTAAAGCTTGCTGCTCTGACGTGGGTTAATACATATATAAAATAAACAGAACAAATACATGGTACTTACTGTCTATACTTGGAAATCAGTTGTTTTCAAAATAATATTAGCGTCATGTTTTTGGTGCTTTTCCAAGGGTTAGACTGATTTCATTTGAAGAAGAATATATTATTGATGATGCATGTGTTATGTTAGCAGTTGGACTTGATCTTAAGGGTGTTTTCCAACCTAAATAACTCTGTGATTCTATAATGTTTTCCCATATAAAATTAGTCATCACATTAAGTTGTATTATTTAAGAATATTATCATTCAGAGCCCATAAGGAGCACTACCACTATCTCTGAAGTATCATCGTAAGTGAACACATCATTTTAGAGACACGGACATTTGACACCAGGTGATGAATCAGGTGATAAACCATGTATCGAGCCTTGCAGCTTTCTCAAAAAGCTATATATTTACTGCAGATTGGAAAAGACAGAGACTCGGACTCGAGAGAGTACCTGTGTGAAAATTGAGAATGCTTCTGCTTTTCAGGGCATTTCAAGGAATCGCAGAATATTCTGAGCTGGAAGGGACCCAGCTCTTAAGTGATCCCATACAGGGATCAAACCCACAACCTTACATGGAAAATTCAGGTTGATTTTACAGAAATTCCTTTACTCTATGGAAACTTTTAGAGAGTATAGATTCACCAAGCATTCACCAAGCATGTCTGCCACGGACAGCAGTTTGCAATGTTCGGTATTTTGCCTGTGTCTGTAGGGTAATAGCCCCCACCAAGCATTACAAGCCCATCTGTTAGCTGAAAGACTGCTGTGAGATCCAGTACTCACATCAGGGTACTTACAAAGTGAGATTTTGCAGGGAAGGTCTGCAACAAGGTTGTGTGGCATGCAGGGCTCTAGGTCCCAAGAGAGCTGCTAGTGCAGTGAAACACATGCAGAAATGGTGACTTTGGAGTTTCTTATAATGCAGGACTGTTTACGAAAAGGAATTTTGTTACTCAAATAAAGCAATATATTGGTAAGATCAACACAGTCTTGAAATGCTCCTTCCTTTCCAGTGATCACAGCATAGAGTAGAAAACTCAAAACCAAGCACATTTGTTTTGAGTACAATATGTTGGTCTAATGCCAATAAGAATAAACCTTTCCAAATTTTGGCATTGTTTCACTTTCCTAACTCCAGGACTCTCACCTAGATGTTTAATCTGATAATGGCTCAGTAAATGCTTTCTTCCATTCACCTGATGACAGCTTTAGAAAGCTAGTGCCTGTGTCCGGAAGGGATCCCAAATGATGCACTGAGAACACAGAAAATGACTAATCTCTGTGTTTAGGTTCAGGCAGTTTTTGAGATGTGCAAAGGCAAGCAGCCCAGCAAGCACCTTTATGTTTCCTGCAATAAATCATAGGACCAGATCTCTCTGTGAGAAAGATCTAGTCACATGTGGCGTGATTAGTAAGTCTCTCTCCGAAAGAACTTTTTTTTGAATTCTCTAGATTCTGGAACACAGATGAAGTTGATGCATTACAACAAAATCCATTTGATTCTTAAGTATCCATTCAGAGTCTGGAGGCAGGCATAGGTTATGTCATCAGCAGGAAACAACTTGAATATTTTGATTCATATATTCTAGACACTTGATCACTCATTGACTACACTGTCACAGTCACAGGATCATGCGAGATGGAAGATCACCTAGTTCAGACATTTATCATTCATATTCTTCACAGAGCTTCAGCTCACACAAATGTGAGATACCTGGCCATTAGACAATTGCTAAAACATCCCGTTGGCCTTCACTGACCCCATGAGTCCAAAACCTACAGCCTTCCACTGGTTACAGCAAAACCAGTATTTGCTGGGCCATAAGGCATAGCTCTCTCCTGCTTCAGTTCTGAAATGATCATAGATGTAATTATTTGGGAATTGAAAGAAAAATTGCTCTAAAATTTATTCTATCCAGCTAAAATACTTTTTAATGGTCTCTCATTGTTCTGATTTTTAGTAGTTCAGTAATCTCCCAAGGATGCATAGGATGAAGCATGTCTCCATGCTGGATCTGTGAAGAGATGGAGACAGAGAGCTCCAGAGTGACCAAATACAGGTGTTCAATACTATCACAAATAGTGGGTTGTAAAGGTTTCAGTTTTGAAAGCAAAAATGGGCTCTCAGCGAAACTTGTAGTCTCTCTCTTCTTCCTATACATGGCACTGACAGGACTTAAGGAAAGGCATTTCTTGGGCCAAGAGAGAAGTTGTAGGTTTGGGCTTCTATGCTTAAGCATTGAATATTATGCAGCTGAAGTTGAGTCCTACTGTTTACTGTGTCCTTCTGTCTATATCACCCCTTTACATGATATCAGTCGATACCGAAATGCCAGCAGAGCTCTACCACGGGCCCTTAAGGTCACAAGAGAATCTACTCTGTGACATGCTACCCATTCCCAGCTTCAGAGCAGGGACACTAATACTCCTCACCACACATTCTCCTCCTGCTTTCCAATTTGTGAGGAACAACCCTCCCAGGGTCATCACAATCCGATTTCACTGTCGTACAACCTGTTCTAGGAACCTAGTGCACGTGTCAAGCTCTAACTTCAATCATCCTTTCACAGATGTCTCTCAGTCAGGTGAGGCTAAACGGTTGAGATACTTTAATAATCAGAGCTAGGATATAAATAAACCCAAGTATTAGCACAGGCTTCTCTAATTCATTTGCAGCAGTATAATAAACACATGCATAACCTCTGAAGTCTTGTACTAGATGCCTCAGGAATGCAGGAAGCTTTACTTCTGATTTAAATCAGCCATATTACAAACACAGGTTTTGGAGGGAGGAAAACGTGCCAAATTTGGGGGAAAAGGAGTGATTGGGATTGTTTCCACAAGAACTCCCTACTTAATTTTAAAATAAAGACTGCCATTAAATGTGAATACATGCTAATCTTTAGCTGAAGGAAAAAGAAAGTAACTTTCATTATCTGTGATGACACAAGATACTTTCTATTGATTTGTTCGTATATTTATAAGTTATTTCTTAGCTATTCAATATTCATTGCCTGCAATGTTCCCACCAGAATGGATATAGACATGAAGCTCAATGTTCCTGTGAGAATTTTTCAGGAAAGAGTACTTTCTGTGCATGGAAAAAAAGAAGGAGAAAATTGGATAAATTAAATAAAATGGCTATGAGACTGCAGATCACTGGAAGAGGTCATCATATTCTTTTTTCCATATTAGGACAAAAAAGAATACACACACAAAAAAGGAGAATTATGAAGGAAAAGAAATCTAACAACACCCAGTATCAGATCGTCTTATTAACTTGAAAAGCTAAGTTTGAAGAAACTCAGTAGAATCTGTGATTGCACTGCCTACAAACCACTTGGTTACAGCTGACAATTGTAATAAAGCAACAAACTATAGAATTGAAAAATAATAGAATACTTTATGTTGGGAAAGACCTTTTAGGGTCATCAAGTCCAACTGTTAACCTAGCACCAGTGGCAAGTCAACAGGGAGACCTCTAAATTTTGGTTGGCTTATGTTTGGCTCCTTTCTGACAGCAGATGGGATTAAGATCACTTTGCTCCTGTGACTTTGATTTGCTCATAAGAGGCAGTTTCTGTATTCTTAAATTTAGCCTTCTGTATACTGAAGCATATGCTACACTGCCCGCAAGACATAATTAATCTAAAATACACACAACTCCTAATCAGTGCTCACTTAGTCTTTCACTAGACAGAAATCATTATTGGATATTACACACAATTTTGTGAAAAATACTGCTTCTGAAGAGGGCCAGATGTTCTTTTCTACAGCTACTGCTTCAGTTTCACTACATACAAATACCATACACTCCCAAGGAAACATTTTAAAAGCTAGCAAGAAAGAGCTACAAAAATACATATGGTATATATGTCAGAGGTCAGTAGAAGAGATAAAAATTCCCTTGTGACCTCCTCTGGACCTCAGCAATAAATTTACTTCTGCTTAACTTAAGATCAAGAAAAAGTAAAAGTATGTATCTTGACACACACACCCCCCTTTTCTTGTGCTCAGAACAGAAGGCAAAATTCCAAGAAGTCAGCACTATTTCTCAGGTTTTCCATAGGTATGAGCATTACCTAGAAGTGCTATGGCAGAACAGCCATATGTGTCACTGCGTATAAACAGAGTGGAAAAAGGAAAAGGAGATAGTTTCTGCTGTTTTATTTCCAGGTTAATAAACCTATGTATAGACATAGAAATACATACATATACTTGCATATATATGCATCAGCACCAACACAGCTCTATGATTTCTTAGCCACCATAGGGAATACAAATTATGGATAACAAGAAATATTATGGTCTATATTTCTTGAATCACAACAGCACGAGAACAATTTGCCTTTGTAGCTAAGCAAATGTAAACTTAGAGAAGAATTTCTTGAACTATTAGCTTTCACAAAGAATTTCCCCAAGTGGTTTCCACAATAGGAAGCCGTCTCAATTCCTTTGAGATTTCTGTGGTTTTGTCAGAGCTGAAACTGCCCCCAATTTCAGCAGTTACTAAGGTCTGAGCTTTTCTTATTTCATTTTAAAGAAGAAAGTGATAAAGCCCTGAATATGACTTGTACTATTTTCCACACCTGCATAAATCTGTTTGAGTTTTGTCTTTCATTCTGCAGTATGTCAGATGACAGGGGAGTTGGGAAAAAATAAATTAGCTGGGTTTCTATCACAGTCTAAATCTTGATACTTGATTTTCTTTCAAACTAGCTGTTTGTATTCTGAAACTGTGATGCTTTCTGGTTTCCTGTTTACTTCAAATAATTTGCTGTAAAATTTATTGTTTCAAGTTAAATGCTATTTCAGTGCATTTATCAGATGTATCCAGCTAAAATGCACTAGAATGCTACACTATTCAGTGCTTGTATCTTTTCGTATTTTGGCTCAAAATTTGCAGACAGATGTGAATCTGTAGTGCATTCACTCATAACCTTTACCAGTGAAGTGGTTTACAGCAGTTCAGAAACCCTTGAATTTAACATTTTGCACTGGTTCTGCTATTCCTACGATTTTTATTCTAAAGACCCTGCACTTTGTCAACTAATGCTGACAGTATTCAGCCATTGCCTTCAGCTGATCCCACCCAAAATTTAATTTTCCCTCTCTGCCACAAATTCTCCCTGTTAATGCTTTTTTAATAATTCTAAATTGTATTGAGATCCTAGCTCAAATTCAAACTCATAACCTGGCCACCGTCATCAACTCAGAGCTAAATCTTTAAATTCAAATCATGCTTTACAGAAAAAGGCTCCTCTACAACTACCTTTCAAGGCAGGATGCAAAACCTTTTGAGCCTAATACAACCCCTTATACTTAAAAACTTCCTTTAAAAAGATTGCTAAAATAACTAGGTAAGGAAATTTGATAGCCTTCCAAACTCTATTTTCCCACTATTTGATTATCTTTGAAACCAGGTGAAAATTTTTCCTAAATACAGAAAATGTACTGGATCTCTTATCATCCTTTCCGAAAACAATAGAGGGATTTCTCCAGAATGGTCTTCCACAGTTTGGATGACAGCTTTCATATTTCCCTACAATCTTTTGTATTTTTGAGCAATGAAGACTAATTCCTCCCCCCCCCCCCCCCCCTCCCCACCACCACAGGACATTCTTGTTATTCACAACTGCACTATCTTTCACTGGTCTATACCACTCTTAAAGCAAATTTGCTCAAAAGAGGGACACAAAATTCTAGCTGAGATCTTAATATCAGTGAAGGCAGATGAAATAACAGCCTTCTTATAAAGTGTCTGTTAATCTAGAAAAGAGATTTGTCTCCTTTGAAACCATATCACACTGTTAATTTGCATGGAACTCATGTACATTATAGCCTCAGACACCGTTCTGCCTCACTGACGCAGGGGGTTTTTTCATGTATTTGTGATATTTCTTCCTACTAAAAGTAGAGTTTTGTTCTTGCCTTGACTAGATTTATCTTCTTGGTTTCAGACAGCCCATTTTTATCTGTATTAGGAATTCTAACTATGCTCTTCACACTATTTGAAATTCTTCTTAGCCCTACTTCATCTTCAGTTTCATACTTGTACCCTCTCTATCAGCGTCAGTAAGGAAAATACTGGGATCCACTGAAAGTATCCCAGGCTGTGAATTATGCTGCTGCTTCTTCAGTCCTGTGGGATTTTCCCTGTCCTCTGCAGAGTCTCACAATAGTCACGTACAGGTCAAACACTATATTGGATGGATCTTTAAGTACTCTCATCAGATGTTTCAACATGACCAATTAAATGGAAATATTCATATATTCCTATTGTCTTTAACCTAGTCCAGGCTTATTCATACTGAAAACTAGTGTGTTTGTATTACTGTGCGGTTTTGTTTTCTTTTTTTTAATTAATGTGATTAAGCCTCTGTTTGTCACACTTGTAGCAGGGACAAAGAGAATTAATGTGCCAGAGATTGCTCAGTATATGTCAGGCAACAGTGAAAGAACTTTTAAGCCATTAAAAACCAATGCAACCTAAAATAATTTAATCACAAAGGTCTGCAATTCCATGTCACTCTATTTCTGTGATTTCCATGAAGGCTGATGGCTCTTTATTCCCCTCTCCTTCTCCAAAAGAGCACATAATTATAAGCCTCTTCATCACGGTCTCTGGTTTTACCTGTATTCTCTGGCAAAAATACCAGCACAAAAAGCCTCTGCCTTCTCATCCGTTTACTCAAAATTTTCTGAAAACAGATGTGAACTTGACCAAGGAACTAATATGGCAAAAATCAAATATTTCTAAGGCTTAACTTTTATCAGGATTAAGGGAACTTTCTCATCTCACGGACACACAAATAGTTGGACAGTACAATTCAAAGAGTGGATACGGGACAGGAACGAGCAAGAGGGAACAAATACCACTTAAATCACTGTAAATAATTCTGTCATCAAATACAAACTCCTTCCCTTTCTTAGCAGTTCAGTACTCAAAACAGGACATTTAAAAGAATTGGATTTGATTATGCCAGTTTCCTTCTGAGACAGTGGAGAAAAACAGGCATTTCTAGGTCACCATTTTTATGTGTGGAAAAGAGGCATACAATGAGGGTCTAAAAAATGAATCTTCAAAAGTGCCTATTTCTTTCCATTTATATTATGATTCACCTGATAAGAAATGATTTTGCAGCAGGCATGTTCATGGCAGCGTCTCCACCAGCAAAGGCACTTTGAGAATCTACTGACAACCTTAAACCAATGTGATATTCGTACAAATGTAGTTCTAGAACTTTCCTAAGTTTACACATTTTTCTTCATCTTTTTGGGGTATTTAACTTTTGTCTGAAGTTGTGTATTACTAAAACTTTCTTTACTTTTTCAATCACTGGCTAAATTATTTCAAAACTTCACTAAATTATTCCATTATTCAGTTATTAACAGTGTTTTAATGGAACAATTTACTATTTGTATAATCAAATTTGTGCCAAACCGCTGCATATAAACATAAGGCATTTAAGATAATTAAATTCCAAGCACTCAGTGTGGTTCAGTTGACTGGCCTCAGTGACTATTCAACTAATAGATTTCAGTACATATGAATTTAAAAAAAAAAAAAATCATAGTTAAATCAGAGAACAGAGCACTGATTTTCAAATCTGCAGTTATTTCAAAAGCCTTTTCCTGGCTACAGAACAAATTCCAACTTTTCAAGACTATACTCAAGCCCACAGACAGAATAAAATATCATGGCTTTCCCCCCACTATTAATAAATTATTATTCATGTTTTTATCAATAAGAAAATCCTGTATTTGCAACTCTTGGAAGTCTTAGAAAATAGAAATGTAGCAACAAGCAGAGATAGCAAAAAATTAAAATCAGTTAATTACTGTCCTCCAAAAATCTAAATTTCCTGCAAGGAAAGTTTAAACTACATTGCTTTCATTAGTAATAGGAAAAAAAATTCCAAGTTAACTTATTTCTGTCCACTTCAGTGTATTTCATTTCATATTACTTTTTCAGTCAGAGCCTGTCTAATTTAGCAAGAGCTGAGCATGAAAATTTCAGTATCATCATGCTTGCAATTATATTCTGTCTCTTCATCCCATATTGTGGAAATTGATATAAGTGTAATTCTTCATGCAACATAAAATTTTTATTATTTTTATTATGTTATGTCAACAGCTTTATTTTTAGTTTAACTTGCCACTGAGTTGTCACACTGGATCTAATGCAGTCTCTTGGATGAATTCTAATTAATTCAGATGCCTCCTTCCTAACCTCGATGAGCTGGTCTCATGGGATGGCCTTCCTTCATAATGCCAGTGCTTACCACAGCTTCTCCTGAAAATCCCGCTGCATGTACCTTATAGGAAATACACTATAAGGGGAGACCATAATACAGAGCTAATTTGTAAACTATTAGGAACTTCTTTGACAAGGTTGAATGAAATCTGAAAATGAAAGGAAAGCACTAATAATCTGAATACCAAAATGAGACAGCATTCAGGGACCAAGTCATCTTTGTCTCTGGTTCCTCTAGTTCATACTAATGATTGTGTGAGTTTCAGGTTTCACATTACATTTATTCTTTGATACAAATAGCACCTATATTATAACTTCCCTTGTCCATCCCATTATACCTCACTATGAGAAGTACCCAAGTCTGAGATCCTCCTCTCTTTCTTCTAAGAATTTCAACACAGTAGAATAACTACAGCATCACACAAAATTGATTAATCAGTTTTCAGTGTTACTCTCGTACTTACATACTTAAATTACTTTTCTATGTTCAGTATTTTATGTACCATTTTGTCACATATAAGACATAGCACAGCATGTTGCTTTGAGTAAAATGCATAGTAAAGAGGAGATTAATAAATGTTACGTAGATATCCAGGCTGTTTATGTTCTTTTTTATAACTACCTGTTGGAATGGTGTACACTTCATGTCCAAAACAACTCTCATTCCCATAAAAATCAGGGTTTTTTCTGGTTATTCTTAATGCATCTAATGAAAGAAGAGGAATTTTCCAGAATCTAATAAATAGAAATAAATTTCATTCTTTTTCACTAATTCATCATGTTTTCCTATGGGGAAGAAGAGGGTGAACTTTATGAATCTGAGCCTTAGACTCAGAGTTTCCAGGTTTTGGAAAATGACATGTAAGTTACCTAGGAATCATTAATATATTTTATCTATCCTAATCTCATTGAAACATATTCATTCAATGCCTTAAATACTTTCAGAAACAGAACCTGGAATAAACTTTATTTCCCCTTGGGATAAATAGTAGAAAAATAAATGAAAGCAACATGTATCAAAGTAGAGGGTTTGAGTTATATTGTGCAAATACAATATCGCCAGAAAAGGATTAAGGAATACAAACAGGAACAAGAAAACACATTTACATTTTGTATTTATGTGCTTATGAAAACTGCAGGAACTCACAGGTAGCAACTAATTGGAATGCAACATGATGTTTTCATAAACTGCAATCAGAATAAATAGAATTTATAAAGCAGCAACCTCCCTGTGCCATTCCTGGCTCACAACACTTTTATTAAGGATAATTTTCTCTTGGGTGATAAAGCCTAGACTAAGACTGATCGATCAAGGGTCCCTTTTCAGTGAAGGAGCTTGCCGAATGTTTGCGAAGCCTCATCATGATTTTTCAAAAATTTATGAATGGAACAGATTTGTCAAATGTGTTTTAAATTCCTCATAATGAAATAGACACAAGATTTGTTGCTAACTCTAAGCACTTCCAGACCTCTGTGAGGGAAAGGCAAAAAACAAGAGCATCTATGAACAAGATCATGAGTAAATACAGATAAACAGGGTCCAATTAAACAGAAAACAAAACATTAATACTGCAATATGAATTTTAGGAAAGCTTTTGCATTTGCATTCATAAAAACTACTGCAGAGAAACAAAGCCATATTTCTTAAATAACTAAAAAGATATGAAATAATATACACAATTCAGAATCCAAGTTTAAAGTGGTATAAATAAAAGCTGCTGGTCTGTGAATAACAGAATCTGATTATTTCACAATAACAATATAGGAACACAAGAAAGTAAAAAAAATAGGCATCCATCTGTCTAACAGCTTTTATATTTTGGATGAACTGAAATTATCAGTGTTCTGATTTTATTATGGGTTTTCTCTTCCTGTGCAGTTGGCAAATCATTTCAGCTTATGTATAGAAAAAGCTGAAGCAGATTTTAGAACATTTTTTTTCAGCAGTGAGAATGAACAACACTGCGTTGTGTGCACCAATGGCTCTCAGATTTTTTACACTAATACTTTAATCTCTAAACATGTTCTGTCAATCACCTTATATCTCCCTGTCAAATTTAAACACAGTGAAAACAATGCAAAGGGAAAAAGATACAGGTCCAAAGACCTCTCTGTCAACAATGTCTCTAGGTGCAGACAGGAAGCTTTGGTTCAGACATGTGAACCTGTGCAGTGCTTCATCCTTTATGGGCCAGATCAGCTGGGTGGAGGGAATCACTGCCTGCCACTGTTCTGCACAAAAATGCACGTTACAGCACAGTTCCTGCCTGCCTGAGACTTCAAGATCTGACCAGTTTGGTTTGTTTATATCTGTTTGCTCATAGTTTGGCTTACTGTCATTTTCTGAGAAGGATGGTGCTAAGATCATATTGTTCCATATTATGAATCATAGATAAGCATATGATCATTTATTTTCCTGCTGTTCATTTCTGTTTTGTTTCATGAGTAGGCAGAATAAGGACATTTACAGGCATACTTCTGTAGAGACTGGAGGACACATCAGGGAAAAATGCTACATGTTCACACACTAAAACATCATCAGCCTATTGGGCAGCAGCCCAATTAGGGCATCATAGCACTCAGCTTTACATCCTTTTTAATATTCTATATGGAACAATAAAACAGCAAGACATTTGGAGTGGAGAGATGATAGTCACCTTTTTTTGGTCTAGCAAATTTACAACTATGTTCAGAAAATGATTATATCTTCTAGGATGCAGAAGAAGAGAAATTAATTGTCTCCCACACTTGGAAAACTTAGAAGTTTCCAATATGTTGTGGTGAAGCTTTGAAAGATACCTGTAATATCTTACAGCTAAAACATTTGCTGCCATTTTGCTTGTTTTCTCTTATGTTTTTTGCCACATAGAGGTTATGTGAGACTAAAATGAGACTAAGTCTCCATGGAATGCTGGCAAACACTTCCGATAACCCTTAGGCAGCTGATACTAAGAAGTACTGTGCAGGTGCCAGTTCTACAGAAATCTCCCTGACCACCCATGTGTGCCTGGCATTGCTGGAAGAGACAACAGCTCTGTGGGAGATAAAGGGAAACAAAGAGATCTGGATTATTTAAGCAAATGAGTTCTGGGTAAGATCACATGTACAGACTGCTGTGTAAATACACATTTTCTTATGCTGCATCCTTTCTCTCTAAATAGTTTACATCTTTGGAGAGGCCTATTTGTGCCGGTGTATTTACAGGTCACAGTTCCCAACAGCAAGACTTGTAGGACAGTCAAACCCATTCAGGTGTACAGGACTATCATATGTCCAAAATTTTTCCCTGATATGGCGTAGTCTAAGTGTTGGGGTTTTAGAATTTG